>PVIR01008441.1:0-56778 GCA_004026965.1 Petromus typicus
GGGCATTCCCCCTAACAGGCACATCTAGGAGCACGTCCACAAGAGTACTCTGTACAGTCAACCGCGATCCAGGGTTCACACAAGACAAAGACACCGCATCCCTTCCAGTGAAAACCCAGCACCTCATACACCAATCACATCTGGGGAAAAGTCTCTAAAAAGAACTTTGCCTCCGTGGGTAACTTCTCTTGCAGAGGGAGGACCCCAGAACTGTACCCCAGTTCCCATCAGGGAAGTCTGACGGGCCCTTTCCATTAGTCCCTGGCAGGCACCGGCGCACAGTGTGGGCCCTGGAGTGAGATCATCACGTACAGAAGTACTGGATCCCCTGGGCGATTCTCAGACAGGCTGCATAAGACAAGGGGAGACTAGAACTCAAATGGTGGGGGCTGTCAATCCTAAATGGCTGTGGTCTCTGTTGGGGCTATAAACTTTGCTTTGATTTGAGAAGAGGCGCTCCTGCTCCCTGATGCCGGCAAGGCTGGGTTGCCATCTGTCCCGGGGGTCCTGGGAAATACACAAACACTGCTTTATAGCTCTTTTCGTGGTCTGCAGCTATGTGGTGGATTCTGCTTCTCTGGTTTGTCTGGCTCATCAGTACAGGAATAAAAGCACTCCCCGGGGGGGTTGGGACATGTGAGTTTGTTTTTTCCAGCCCTCAAGATAGCTGCAGCCCCAATGGGTTGTCTATAAATATTTGTTTCATAAAGTTGAGGGTTCTTTTGTCCAAACAAGCACCCTCATCCCCTCTCCCCTATAAAGAGTGGAGTTTGAGGGCCGGGGATTTAGCTCAGTGGTTCTGGCGCCTGTTTTGTAAGCGTAAGGACTCGGGTTGATTCCCGGTAACTACATACAATACTAGGTGTGGAGACTCACGCACAGCAGCAATCAGTACCACATACCACAGTGCTGGGAGTGACGCCTGTAATCCCAGCACTCAGGAAGCAGAGGCGGGAGGACTGCTGTGATGTGAGTTGGAGGCTGAGCGCAGGGCCAGCCTGAACCATAAAGTGAGACCCTGTCTCAAAGAAAAAGAAAAAAGAGTGGAGGTTGAGAGTTTCCACCTAATTCTCAGACAGGTTCATGCCAAGAGAGAGATTTCCAGCAAACTGTCCAGGAGATGAGGGGGCCCCCACCGTTTTCTCCTCCCTTCCTGAAACACCTATGAGAGACTCCTTCCGGTGCAAAACCGACCTGGTTCTCCCGGGAGTTCCTCAGGGTCCTCCTCCCTCTCCGGCTTCACTCCGGCCCCCCGCGGTCGTCCCACTGCCCAAAAGGCGGGGTTCCTCCTGCTACGAACTCGCAGAACTGACACGAGACCTTGGGCACCTTTGTTTCTTCTTTATTTGCGGATATAAGTATGCACCGCACTCTAAATTAGAGATAGATTTTTCTGATATACATTTCATCTTATTCACCACAAGCACACCACACGCACAGTACGACAGTTCCACAACCTGATAAATTGCACAAGATGAATTTGAATTCCTGAAAACCCGGTAGACAAACCGGCCCGCTGCGGCTTCTCCCGGCTTCGCCGAAAGAAATCGCCCGCCCACGATGGATTTCTCGGTCAGCCTTTCCGGCTGCAAGATTGAAATGTCTCGGGAATGGGAAGCGCTCTTGCTGGAAATGGCTGGACGGACGCGGTAGATTCCGAGCACTGGATGGCCGTGAAATGTCCCCCCAAGGTCAAGTTTCCGCGCCTGCGAGCTGTGCCCCTTCTCCCTCCCTTCCCACCCCTGGGCGACTGGAACCAGAGTGCCGGGGCTCCTCCGGGAAGGACAGAAACCCCTGCCCACAAGTGCTCAGCGCCTCCCCCTCAAAACCAGGGTGTTGTGGAAAAGAAAGGACAACAGAAACGCAGACGCAATGGACCGTGGATCCCTATTCCCTCCCACCCACCCCCGTCCCCGAATAATCAGAATCTAGGAACCAGAGATGTTGAAAGCTTGGCTTCCCAAGCGTGGCGGCGGCACAGCACACGGGGCTGGTGGCGGTGGGTTGGCGGGAGAGCAAGGGGGCGCGGCCGGGCTCGCTCGCAACCTAGTCTTCCGCGTTGGTTCGGTAGGCCTCGATGAGGCCCTCCAGGGAATGCACGAAGCCGGACACACTGCAGATGCCGCCGATGACGAAGATGGCAACGTCGAAGAAGACTTGGTGCCAGAGTAGCTTGCGCCAGAGCAGGCGCAGGTGGAAGAGGCTGGGCAGCAGGAAGCAGAGGCCAGCGCCGGTGAGGCTGCCGGTGAGGCCCATGAGCAGCGCGAAGTGCGGCACGTAGATGGCCATAAGCAACGTGAAGACGACCAGCGCGCAGCGCAGCGTCAGCCCCCATGACTTGAGGCGGCCGTCGCCTCCATAGCAGGCGGGGAAGAAGGCGCGGCTACCCTCCTGGAAGAGCGACTTCTCCAGCACCTCCACCGCAGCGAAGAAAGGCAGCGGGTAGGACAGCAGCGCCTTGGCCACCAGAAAGATGTTGACCACGGCGCGGATGGAGCCGGGCAGGTTATCCGTGATGACTTCCTTGGTCTCATCCGCCCAGGTGAGGTAGGCCACGAGCGCGAAGAGGCCCTTGAGCACGCAGGCGGCGATGTGCGTCCAGTTCATCATGCAGTGGAACTCGCTGGGCTGCTGCATGTTGCCCTCCAGCGAGGGCAGGAAGATCTGCGACGTGTAGCTGAACACGATAATGCCGATGGAGATGGGGAACTTCTTGACATCAATGTAGAACTTCACCTTCTCCCAGGCCCAGTCACGGGCCCGCGACAGACAGTACGCGATAACTAAGATGTTGATGACGAAGTGAGCCAGCGTGCACAGCAAGCTGAACTTGGACACAGCCTTGAGATTCTTCAGAAAGGCGCAGGGCAGCAGCACGGCCGTGGCGATGATGGACCAAGACTTCTGCGACACGGGCAGCCCCGGGAAGCTGTTGTACATGAGGTTGCCGCTCACCACCACATACAAGATGCACGTCATCACCAGCTCGATGATCTGCGCCACATTGACCACACGGCCGCCCAGCGTGGGGAAGCGCGGCGCACAGCATGCATTGGCTATGGCCACGTAGGAGTCCCGCACACGCACCACCTCGCCGTCCTCGTTCTCCTCGTACAGGCACGCGATGAGGATCTTCCCAGTGTAGCAGCACACCACAGCGGCAAAGATGATGAGGAACAATCCCAGGTAGCCGCCGTGTAGGATGGCGTAAGGTAGGCCCAGTACGAACATGCCCTGTGGAGCGGAGAGGCAACCAAAGGCGGACGCTCAGTCGAAGCTGCTTAGGAAGAGGACCCGGGGTATGGCGCAAAGCTAACGCAAGGGGGCGTTAAGAGAGGGTGAGACTTGAGTCTAAGGCGAGGAGAGGAAAATAAAGGGTGGGCTGGAAGAGGGGGTTAAAAGGGGGGCTGACTGGGAAGCCTGATGGGTTGTTGAGTCCAAGGAGGAAAGGGGAGGTGTTAAGGATGAAACTGAGAAGAAAAGCTGCGCTAATGGCTGGGAAGTAGCGAGAAGGAAGAGAGTAGGGGGAACCTGGGAGTACTTGTGAGTGCTTCCTGCAGATGGAACCAGAAGTGCAGATGAGAAGGGTCTGAAAGGAGCTTGATGGGGAAAGGGCTCCTCAAGAGCAGCTGAGCCCCAGCCCTGGGAAGTGGGCTCGGGATGTAAGGCGGGCTGGAATGGGGTGCGCCATAACTAGGGAAGCGCAGGTGTTTACGGGCCAACCCCAGAGGGAAATGTTAAGGGGTGCAGTTCAAGGAAAAGGCGATGGTGTAGAGACAAGTGGGGCGAACCAAGACCAGAGGTAAAGTGATCTTGCCTGGGGGCTGGGGGTGCTTTGGGGACTGGGGTGCAGGGGGAGGAAGCAGGGCTGGAAATACAGCCTTAGGACAAAGCTGGAATTGGTTGGGGCCAGTGCTGGCTGGCCCTGCAGAAGGGCTCTAAGTGGGAAAGGTAGAGACCAGTGTGTGTGTGTGTGTGTGTGTGTGTGTGTGTGTGTGTGTGTGTGTGTGTGGCAGGTAAGCCGACCTACCTACCAACCAGGAATGGAGACCAACGAGGGAATGCAAGATTAGGCTGGAATCTAGACTGTGGGGCCGAGGGGCCCAGGCTATCGAAGTGTGGTGTGGATCCACAGGAGGGGAAAAAGCTAACGAAATCCTGAGCCCTGGAGGGCTGTGCACCCCAGGCTCCTGCTCTGGCCTCCCTCCGACCTGAAGAACCCAGCCTTGAGAGATGAGGGGGGCGGAGATCACAGGGCAATACAGGGGGTGCGGGGTGGGGGCAAACTAAGTCCCTAGCCTATTAGTGACCTCTGGCCAGGGACTGGAGGCTCCCTGGGTCGAGCCATCTAATAGGAGTCGCGCTGAGCCCAGCACTGAGAGCAGCCTTCCTCACCGGGGAACGTACATTCTTCACTCTAACGACTGAGGGCTGCAGGGACGCCGCGGGACCACGTGCAAAATCCAGGGGACACTTAGAGCCCAGGACTCCTCCCTTTCGGAAGCTGCGACCTGCCAGCCCCTGCTGGCTCCGAGGGTCGTTGTGAGGCCTCTCACTGCCAGGGGGCAGAGCCCGATGCTGCCGGTGGCGATTGGTGGTGGGGGCTGGTGGGTGAGGTGGCGAAGAGTCGACGAGGAGGGCCTTGAGACCACGGGCTGTCCTAAGCCTCCAGACCGGCTTCACCAGGGTCACGCGGAGGCGCGGACTGCCTCGCTGCGGTGCAGCCGGGATTTCGGGCAAGAGGAGCCCCGCGGAGCATGTGTGCGTACCGACACATCTATGTGCATTCGTGTGTATACATTCCGGTGTGTCTCCTACATGGCTGCCTCTGGGAGAGCAGACTGAGTATTGTCTGCACCAGAGTGTGCCTGAGTGCGCACGTGTTGTGTTTGAACGAGTGTGCGTTTGCTGTCCCGAGGTATGTGCTGCTGTGTGTGGGGCTATACGCGGGTGAACTTGAGGATAATTCTGTGGTCTATAAATAGACGCGTGTCGTGTGCGTGTTCGTGGGGAGGGGCTATGGGGCTGCCTATGTACGTGTGCGCGCTTTCTGCGTGTGTCAGGGGAGGAGACTCCCAGCTTAGCCATTTCCCCCTCTCCTTCCGACCGACAGACCGAAAATGCCGCCGTGACTCCATTCCGGAGTTCAAGGCGTTACTCCTCCCCGATCCTGATTTTCTCTCTCCCTTGTCCCTCCGCTTCCCCCCACCTCACCCTCCGCGTGTTTCCCTAGATTTCCGCAGGGTCTCTGGACCAGGGTCTCCCTCTGAATCTCTGCCAAGCCCTCCTGCAGCCGGGGTGCTGGGAGGGGGCGCGAGTCTGGGCGCGAGGCACCCCCAGGGGTAGGAAATGCTCAAGCAAGGCCAGGAAGGACCGGGAATGGGAGACGGATCGACCCTTCCTGAGGGGAGGCGAAGTCGAGGTCGCTGCCGCGCAGGGGCAGAGCCCATCGCCTGAGCTGGGCTGGGCATAGGGACTGAGAAACCGGGAATCCCGCGCTCACCTGAATGGCGTTGGTCACGTTCCAGCCCGCTTCCCACGCAGTGATCTTGGGTTTGTCGTGGCCCCCGAACTCCCCACCGGCCCCCATGCCCTGGTCTTTAGAACCTGAGGGCGGCAGGGACGCGCCACCGCCGCCGCGCTGGTAATGGATGTCCCCTTCGACGGGCGGCTCTGCGCCCTCCTCTCCGCAGGGCTCGCCTTCGGCTCTCAGGATGTCCATTTGCAGGCCTTGGCGGTGCTCAAAGTCGAGGTCGTCGCAGTGCGCGAAGCCCACCGCCTCCTCGTCCGTGGCGGCCTGAAAACCCATCCTGGCAAACATGCCGCTCACCTTGGCCTGGGACTTGTTGGACACGGACGTGGCCACATTGGACAGCTTGCTGCGGAGCAGAGTGGCCATGGCGGCAGCAGGGCCAGAGGAGAGGACAGAAGGGGCAGAGGACGCGGCGGACGCGCGTCAAGATAGCGAGGCCAGGGCGCGAGGCTGCTTTCTCGGCTGGCCGTCCCCACCGCGCTGCGGGGCGCTCTGGCGCATGACCCGCTAGAGTGGCATTCGAGGCACGCTCAGGGCCGGACTGGGCGGGCAAGCGCGGGACCAGCGGAGCGGCCGCGGCGGCTAGTGCACTGCGGAGCAGCGCGAGGCTCAGGCTGGGATGCGGAGGGCGGCAGCGGTGGCGGCGTCAGAGCCGCTACGCGAGGCTGGCGCGGCACCCCCTCCCTGCGCTGCCGGCGCGCCCGCCCTCGGAGTCAGGCGGCGCGGGGGTGGAGGCTGCAAAAAGGAAACTCCCCAAGGCTGGGGGCGTGAGGAGGGGGCCGAGAGGTGAGAAAGGTGGCACGAAAGAACTCAGAAGTGAGGTAGGGGCTGGGGAAGGGCGCCCTTGGGAAGGAGGCGAGGTGAAGCTTGCAGAAGGGAGCCCTGAGGGCGGGGTGGGGGCCCAGTGCTGCATTTCTGGAGGAGGTGCTAAGCTTAGGCCCAGGCCCTTCCCACTTCGCGCCGCAGGGAGGGAGGAGTTGGGGTGGGCTGGTTCTGGCGGCCTCCGGCTCTCGAACCAAACCTCCAGAGTCCGGTAACTGCGCAGCCCCAGGTCCGCTCTGGGAAGCCAGGAAACCAGTAGGAGGGAACGGCCCATCTGACGGAGCCGGGAGAGGACCGTCTGGGCGTCGGTTTGTCTCACTGGCACCCACCACTCGCACTTACACCTGGCCCAACTTCCCCTTGAAGGCAGAAATGGTGCACACGGATCGCTCTCGAGGATGCTCCGCCCGGTCCCGATCGCTTGGGATCACCTGGGCCGTCACCGCTGTCCGAGACGCCGCTGTGGAAGCACTTCAGCAGGTCGCTCGCCTCAGCCGCTCTCCAAGCGTGCGCTGAATGGAGGCCAAAGGTTGGCTTTTGGCTTTAGGTGGGAGGACTGAAAGGAGGCAAGACTTTGAGGACACCTTTTTGTGGGTTCTTGGTGGGTCTGCAAACGCCTAACTGAGAGGGCCGCTGCGGGTGTGCGGCGTGGAGGAGAGAAGGATTCGCAGCGTGCCGGTCTCTGCGCGGCGTGAAGGTGCGCTTTGCGCTCGGCCAACGCTCACTTCGCTGCCGCAGGGGCTGAAGGGCCTGGACGTTTTCTGTTGAGTGAGGCGTGTGTGTTAAGAGCATGGACGGGTCAGAGAGCCAGACACAAAGACGGAAGTCGTCAGTTACTGCCGTGGGCTGGATCTGTGTGAACTCCGAGAGCAGATTCTATACCTGGGCGCAGTTCGGGCACCTGGCTTTGTGCACACTGGAGTCTGTGCTTTCGTCGCTGGTATGCGGAGCTGCGTGTCTGTATGCGTGTTTCCAATGAGGTTGCCCGCGTTCGAGCCTGTGTGAGTCCTTTTGTAGCTGTTTCCATTCCAGCCGTTTGCTCCGTGGGGACCCTGTGTCTGTCCCCAGCTGGGGTTCGACCCGGCAGTCCTTGAGAAGTAGAAGTGGTGACTGAGATTAGGAGGGAGTAGCTGAAGGAACAGAAAAGGAGGGACCTTCGGTATCCCCTCTCTGGAGGCCCCTTTTCCCTGGGAGCCCCAGTCTTTTTCCCTGCAGAATTTCTAGATTAGCTCACGTCAGCGCACAAGTAGGGCAGCCTGAGGGCTTTGACCAGCGAGTTGGCTCTGCCAGGATGACAGCTCTGTCACCACCCACATTCCCAGGACCTCAGGGTCTTCCTGAAGACGCTTCTCTCTAAATAGGAAACCCTGGCCTCATGGGACTGAGATGCTCCTCCCCCCTGCCTGGGTTCCCCTTATTTCCCCCCAGAACTTCAGCAAATCCTCTGTGTCTTACCTGGAGGTAGACACCCTCCTCCTACCTTGCAAATTTTCCTGCATCTCCAGCCATTGTGATAGAGCCCTTCCCAAAGACAGACCTTCCATTGTCCTGATAAGCCTCAAGCAGAGAAAGGACCGAGATTCCTCGTCTTCAAACACAGAGTTCTTCTTCACCAAAGAGGATTTGAGACAAAAGTAATGTCCCATTCCAAGATTTGTCTTATACAGACTTTTCTCCTAGAGTCCAGATTCAAAAGAGCCTTTTCCCCTTACAGGTTCCTCTGGACAAAGATCTCCACCTCCTACCCCTCTCTCCCATGTCCTATGTGGAATTCTTTTGGCCCATGCAGCACGATTTGGGGGAAATGATCTTTGCAGTGTTTTCTAGTGCCTCCCTCTATGCCGCTGATACCCAGACCTTAAGATGGCCATTGATGTCCTCTTGGACAGGTGAGTATAAAATGCTTACCCTCTTTTTCCTTTTCTCACATGGTTTTCATTGCTGTAGGACCCAAGCAGGACTGTGAGGTTCTTTGTCTATGAGAAATGGGATCACTTATGTATTCATTCAGTGCACCTTTTCATCACCATCACTACCATGTGACTGTTCTGGGCACTATGGGAATTACCAAGACATAAAAGCATGGTCCCTGCCTATGCTTCCATGCCATATCTTGGTACAGAAAGGATCTCAGAGAACATTCAGGCCAGTTATCCTTCCCTCTATGCTTAAAATACCCCTACACAGCCTCACTTGAATCCCAACTGTGTGAAAAACAAATTCACATCCACTTAATGAAGTGTCCAACTCAAGGTGGTGTAAAATCCTGACACTCTCTCTCCAGTGTTCCTCTCTCCACGACTTCCTCTTGTCTTTCCATCTCCCATCCTTGATCACTTGGTGTTTGGCCAGTTCACTGTTCAAGGAGACAAAAGTCAAAATTTGATTTCAGCCTCTCTGCCTGTAGTTTGTGAGTGGTTGTGGAAAGAGATCCTCTCTGCCTCCTTCCTTCCTGCTGTTTGCAATAATACCTTTTCCCAGGCGGAAGGTGGCTGTGGCAGCCTATCCCTTTGGGAAAATCCTGCCGGTCATGTTGTAGCTCTGTGACACTGGGCTACTTACTTCTCTTATCCTCATTTACTCATCTCATATGAAAACAATATTTGTAGCATCAGAACCACTGAGATTTCAATACAATGTTTTATATAAAATGCTTAGCATGTATTAAGTGCTCAGTAAGTGATTGTTATTATACTCAAATTAGCTTTTGTCATTTGTGGGTATATAGGGGTGTAAGTAAATTCATATACAAGAAAAAGTCTGTGCTGGGGTCTGAGGGAGTTGGAATGTGACACTCTTCATCTCTGTCTTAATGCTTTTAATCCTGAGCTGACCCAAAGAGAAAAGAATGGAGGCCAGGAGTGGGGCAGAGGTTTGGGACCTGCCAGGTGACCCAAGAGACCAGCAGGATGACCAGCCTGGCTGGAAGTAATTCGAGCAGATTCTCTTCTGTAACTCCTTTCCCCATGAGAGACTCACAACTCGGCCTCGGGCTACCACACAGCACACACGCGCTGTCACATAGAGAATGACAAGCCAGAAGACTGGCACACAAAGAAACGACAAGCAACACACAGATTCAGGTATATCGCTAGGTTTACGCAGATTGACAGAGCAACACACACAGGTCCAGGACAGACCAGTGCACAGACATAAGATGCTATCAAGACTGACCACACACAAAGAAACCAAGACAGACGCCCATGGATCCAATTGTTTGGGGAGAGTCAGCCAGATAACAGGCTTAGACATTTGACAGTACAGGGACAGATGTATACATGGAGAATCCTACATGACAGGCTGCTAGACACAAGAAACACACACACATGAGTCACACTGGGACCATTGATTAGGACTACACCTATGTAAGGGAAAGAGAACAAAGTAAAAGAGACAGGGAGACAGAAAGGAACAAACAAAAAGAGTGCAGCAGGGAAACAGCAGGCCATGGCAGGCGTAGCTATTAGCCAGCGGTACACAAAGGGGGCAGAGGTATCACAGCCTTCCCCTAGGATACTAGGAAGCAAGGAGGAGTGTGTGAGGAGAGAGCAAGAGCTATCATTGCTGGCTTGGGAGAGGATTGTCTCCTCCTGGAGCCACAGGGTCTCATTGTTTTGGAGATTGGGGATTGCTGAGAGGAATGAGTGAGGGGTTCCCTGGACTCCTGCAAAGCTACTATGAAGCAAGGCATTCTGGGTCGAGATTCTGGAGCAAGAAGGCTCCAAAGCAAGTTCCCTGGAGCCAGTCCAGACGAAGTGCATCCTACCAGCACAAACACACAGGAGCTCAATCCCTGTCTTTGATATGTTTAGTACCCAGGCGGTTAAATGCCTGACTAATAGAGATGGAGGCCACTTTGAGGGAATAAATAGGGTTAAACTGAACTGGGCTTATCTCCCAGAGCAGGCAGCAATGTGGAGAAAGGGGGGCATGGAGCCCTTGAATTAATGGCCTGGAAAGCCAACATCATGAGCATCATTTCGGGGCCGAATGATCACAGACAGATCCCCTCCCCCTCTCCAGACTGTGGCTTGAAGCCCTCCTTTCTTCACAGGATGGTGCAAGGTCTGCCTGTGTGCCTTTTCCTGCTGTAGGGCTGGGTGCTGCTCTACAAATCAGCCCACACCTCCTGCGTCTGGGGCTGGGGCACTGATCAGGTTTCCCTACAGCTAGAATGAGATATTTACCTTCCCCAAAGCAGAGAACTCCATTTCCCAATGCTGTGTCCTTGGGCGCAAGGGAGGAGAGGTTGAAGTGTGCAATGGGCGGTCCACACAGGGAAGAGTGAGGCTGAATCTCCTGCCTTGCATGGGATAAGTCAGGTGGGAGCCCGGGGGTACAAGTGCTGCCTCTGTTAATTCAGGCTCAAAGACTGTAAACACCAACAGTTTTCCGTGCTGAGGTGGTGGACATGACCTCTCCAGAGACGTCTAGGCAGGGGCTGGAGGCCTTGTCACAGACCATGTCCGGGGAAGTCCTGCCTCAGGGCCTAGGAGATTGGATTTCATTTCTTTTGGGTTTCTAGGTAATGCTTTCAAGCTGAGAGTTCTGGGAAGGAGCCAGGGAGCCCGGGACACGTGGGCCCATGCCTTATTCCTGGTGGCTCACCCCTCTCCTTTTTTTTTTTTTGTCTTGAGACATGATCTCATTATATAGTTCAGGTTGGCCTTGAACTCACTGTATCACCCAATCTGGTCTCGAACTCTGTGAGTCTCCTGCCTGCACTTCCCAAGTGCTGAGGTTACAGTCATGTACCTCCATGCTCAGCTTCTCAGAAGCCTTGAAAACCAGGAACTCCTGCCAGAAATGAAGGAGAAGCCCTGAACTGTTTGGTGGGTGACCAACAGTTCCTACCCTTTTCTGAGCAAATGACCTCCCATTATGCTAGGACGTAGGAACCAGTCACCCTTATTTTATGTAGTGACTGCAGCACACAGTAGACATTCACTAAACAGTTGCTAAGGTTGAATTAAATTGGCATCACAAAACCATTTTCCCCCAAGAGCTTGGAGTGGGATTAGTGAAGGAGATGCATATACAATGGCCAAAGTCCAGCCCTGAATTCTGAGTCTGTGATGCTTCTGAATGAGCTTGCCTTTTATCCTCCACTCGTCCCTGCAGTTGAAAGCTAGTCATATATGTGTATGTGAGATGTGGTTTCTGTTCGAAAAGACATGAGGCTCACATCCAGATCAAAACTCTTGCAAGAATCCTCATTGCTCTGTAGGAATCTGTCGTGACAGAAGCACAAAGGCAGCCATCTGCCCTGTGACAGTGACTCTGGACTGCAGGAGTACAACAGGGCCCTGGGCCTGACACTGTCAAAAGCACCTTTGAGAATTGTTGCTTATATTTTCCTCAGATTCATCTCTTGTCACCACAGGAGACTAGATAAGCTGAGGAGTTCGGGACATGAGGAAATGGTCTTGGGTGATTGGGTGGCACAGACAGTGGCAGGGGGACCATTGTGAAGGATGATGATGGTGACGGAGCAATGGGGAGTGTTGGCTTACAAGGGCCAGAGGAGCTGAGCCCTGTTTCCCATATGAGCATCAGGGACACCAGTTACTGCCCGGAACCTTCCATCCTCCAGATCTTGAATGATCCACCCCACCGAGTACTGCAGAATGAATTGTGTCCCCCACATTCATATGTTGGACTCCTCACCTCCAGCGTGACTATATTCGGAGGTGAGACCTCTGAGGTATTCACTGAGGCCCACAGAGGTCAAAGGCGTCCTCTTGATCTGATTGGATTAGTGAGGCACGGAGAGGAGGCAGCTCTCTGCACCCAGAGAGCCGGCACCCAATGCTCATCCTGCTGGACCCTGTGCTAGGACTTTCAGCCTCCAGAAGCATGCTGGATTAGGACATTTTGTTATGGCATGTGTCACGGCCGATTGCCTTTGCCAACCCCTGACCATGTCTAGCTCAGGGTTGAAAGGTCTTCCTAGGTCACAGCCCTGTGGATATCAGATGAAGCTGAAGTTCCCCTTTCCGGAAGCAGATGGAAATGCTGCACAAGGTTCCAAATCCTTTCGATTCCACCCTTGTTACGTCAATAGTCTCCAGCTTAGGAGCCCATTCTAGCAACTTCTTTCTCTTTTCATTCTGTTGAGGGTCAGAGACAGGTAGATAGCAACATTAACATTTAACAAATGCTAACTCTGTGTCAGTGTCTAGGGTAAGTGTTAGTCCTGGGCTGTGAACTGGTGTACATGCCTCACAATACCCCCTTGAGTATGGCTTCATTTCATGCCCATTTACAGATGGGGACACTGGAGTGTAAAGAGATTAAGTAACTCGGGCTGGGGATTTAACTCAGTGGTTCTGGCGCCTGCCTTGTAAGCTCAAGGTCCCTAGTTCAGTTCCTGGTAACCACATACCACAGTGCTGGCCAAATCAATACCACACACCACAGTGCCGGCTGTGGTGGCTCACATCTGTAATCCCAGCACTCTGGAGGCAGAGGCAGGAGGATTGCTGTGAGTTTGAGGCTCTCCTGGGCTACATAGTGAGCTCGGGGCCAGCCTGAACTATAAAGCGAGACCCTGTCTCAAAAAAAAAAAAAAAAAAAAATTAAGTTATTTGTCCAAGGACCTAAAGCCAAGGGGTCAGGATTTGAACCCAGGATCTGAGATGTCCTTAGAAGTTCAGCATTGGAGGTAGGAATACCAGGGAGGTCTTGGGTCTGTGGGCTGCAGAAAGGTACTTCGATTAGATCTGTTCCCCTCTGGCCAAACACATCAGCGCTCAGGTCTTCTCCCTGTACTGACTGCTGTATATGGCCCCTCTTAGCCACCTCTGTCTTCTTCCTGACTACATAGATACCTCCTAGGACAGAGGCTGGCTATACCACAGGTGCTCAGAAAAGCTTGTCAATTTCCCTAAAGCCTCTGTCGGGCCTGCCTCAGTGGGCTGGGCCTTGCGTCCTGGGGTTCCAATCTAAGAGCACACAACCCTTCTCTGCAGGTTAACTTATACCTTTGTGATTGAAAAGGGCCCTGGAATGTTGGTTGTTTCCTAATCAGGGTGTGTGAGCTTATTCTTAGAATTGGTTAATTTTATATTTTACATCTAAAAAATTTACCAGCACATGCTAGGTCTCTTAGATGCTTTAATTGCCAAAAGCTTATGACAGAAGAGGGAAGGCAGGAGGGGCGCTAAAAGCCAAAGCGTTCAAAGCCACATTCACCGGGTAAGTGCAATTTAATCTCAGGAACACACCATCCATCACATTAAATTAATCGAGTTATTTTGAAATTTCTGATTCTGTGGCTTTGTACCGCAGTATTCTCTTTGCTGTGCCAGTCGCACATTATTGAAAGCACAAGGAATTTATACCTGGCTTTGTGTTTGTGCAGACTTCGGTAGAATAAAGATGATTTGTCAGTTGCAGGAAAGGGACTGTAATTTTTTTTCTCCCCCCTTGAAAATGGCCGGTTGTGAGAAGTACGCGTTTAATTCATTCTGACCAAGTAGAAAATAAGCTTCACACATTGGTTCCCCACACCCCCCCCACCCGGATGGGGTCTCCATCCTCGGCCTGGCTCCCCCACTGTTGCCTTCGAGGGGAAATATGACAGCGTAATGAACAGTTGTACGACGTGCTATAAAAAGGCAATTAAGGGAACTGTTGGACTGGGACAAGCCAGCGTGACCTGGTTAATAGCTCTGAGCGGAGCTGAGCCGTGGGGAGGACACGGTGAAGGAGGGTGAGGGGCTGTGGTTGGTCCAGCAACTGCCTGTCGGTAGCCAGGGACACCGCGCCTGGCCTCATGAGCCTCGGTCTAGGCTGGCCTGAGGGACGTGTTGGTTTGGAGCTCAGCTCTGCAGTCACCTCTGCCACCGCTGGTGGAGTGGCCCTGGGCAGGTGACTCCTAGTCGCTGAGTAGCTTCAGCTTACTTGTCTGTTAAGTGGGGGCTGAATGACCCCCCTAGAAATGGGCCCTGACGTTCATTGTTAAACAGATCATTGCACACGTAGCTGCACCTGGACCCTAGAGAATGTGGGGAGAAGGCTTCTCCTTGGTGTTCAGTACAGCACAATTCATAGCTGTGTGGTGTATTCAAGTCTGATCTCACCGCGGTGCTCGGCCTCCACGGGTGTGAGCTGTCCAGTCAGATCTCCTGTATTCCCCCAGGAGCCGCCATCTCCAGGCCAGCCCTCCCCTTTGGGCCCTTTTCAACCCCTCAGCCTCTGTTCCTTCCAGATGTCCTTGTTTGATTACTACTGTGTATGTGGGAACCTTCAGTTGGAGTCAGAAAGAAACACGTCTGAGCGCCTGTTTCTCTCCTGCTTGACAGTGCTGGTGTAGGGAGCAGTGTGCCTTCGCATGGTCAGTAGGGAGAGGCCGCCTGGCCTGTGGGGAATGCGCAGTAAATGCTAGTTGCAGTTGCCATGAGGAGAAATGCTCTGAGTTTATGTTTAACACTTAGCCCAGTGCCTGCCACATTGTAAGTGCTTGGTAAGTTGGTTGAATGGATCCTTGCATGAAAACTCACTTGGCTCTGTCATCTTCTCTCTGGGATCTCTGAGCCTCAGGTCTTCCTAAGTCAGATGGGGATCTGATCTTCCCCATTGGTCAGAAAAGAGCATTCATTTCTTTAACTCCTGGCCACTGTGGGAACTGGTTCCGTGTATCTTTCACCTGTGCCTGCCTGTTGTGTCTCTGAGAACTCAGGGAAGCTCAGTCCCCTTCTACAGACGTTCATCCTAAAACAGGAAGCCAGCGGAGCTCAGGGGTCTCCATGGGAATGGCCCCTCCCAGTTGCTTCAGAGAGAAGTGGCCAGGAGCTCCAGCCCGAGGACAAAGGAGCAATCAGGAGTCATTACGGCTTATTTAAGGATAGGGTGGCGATTGGCTGAGAATCGCCAGAACACTCCTTGCTGCCGCTGAAGAAGCTCTTCTTCTCTGAGCTCCTTTCTAGTGTCTGAACCCAGGGAGGGCAGGGCAAAGTGGGTAGGGCTCAGCAGGAGACCCTGTCACCCAGGGCAACTGTGGCCACCCGGCCTGTGTGCCAGCATCACCAGCCACTGCTGCCTCTCAGAGAATGCCCACCCACAGGTTTCCAAAGCCATGTCTGGTCTCCATCCCTCAGCCTTGCTCGGGTGAACTGCAAATCCCCTTCCCTCATATCTGTGAAATTCAACTGGGCCTCTTAGTCCTGGCTGCAGAGGGTGACCTGCTTCCCACCCAAACCCCACTCACTTTCATTTGTGGGGTTCGAAGACACACTTCCACAGCAGGCAGAGTTGACATGCGTCAGTTTCCACCTCTTTGTAGCTGCATGGCCAGGAGACTCACTTCCCCCACTGAGACTCATTTTCCTCATCTGTTTCATGGGTGTAATTAGACCTCCCCTCAAGGTAGTGGAGCATCTAAAGTACCTCGCCTGTGATACGTCTTTCATGGATATTCGCTAGTATATCATTTTTTAATCTCACAATGGCATCTCCTTTAGGCAGCCCCCTTTGGCTTCCCGAGTTTCAGCCGTGCCCCTCTAAGGATTCTTGCTGCTCTCTGTGATTTTCCATATAGCTGTCACCACTGCATGGCACTGGCTAGTTGTCTCAAGGACTTTGGTCAGGCACCCACCCCTGGCTGGGGAAGGAAGCCAGTGAGAATGCTGTCTGAGATGAATAACGTTATGCTGTCATTGTTATTGTTATTATCGTTTCCAGCTTTGATTCTGATCAGCTTAAGACAGTGGTGGCTCTCACAGGTGATGTCTGAGGCTGGAGCCAAGGAGAAAGGCCAAAGGTAATCGTCTGTTCCAAACCTGAACACAACCTGTCACAAAAAGCACATCTGCTCACACAGCAGGCCATTCCCAGAGCAGCTGTCACTTCAGCTGGGACAGTGGCCAGGCTCCGGGGCGGTGCTCAAAGGATGGAGCTTTGTGTAGCTCCCTGGATCCTCGCAGCTGCAGGCTGAGGCTGGGCCTTTCTCCGTAGGGAAGCACAGCCTAGGCTGCCTAGTGTATCAACGTGAAGGTCAACCCAGAGTGAGGAGGCTTCCTCCATGCGAAGGTGTAAAAGTCAGGAAAATGTGCCCACTGTAGGCCTGGGGCACAGAGCATCCCTCAGTGCTAGGAATACCAAGGTCACAGGTCCCTGTGGCAGGATCTTGGAGTCTATATAGTCTCAAAGACAGAGAGATCCTTGTGCCTGGGCCCTCACAGCTGGGCCAGCTAGGCTCAGCCAGTGGTCCCTCCACGGGCTCCAGCATCAGCTCTGTCCCCAGATGCCATGCTGAGGACCCCCACTCTCTACGTGGTTTTCCCAGTTCGTAGTGCTGGGGCTCTGCCGTAGAGCCTACCTCAGGGGTCAGTGCTCCTGGAAAGAATTCCAACCACATCTGTACCTGCTGTCAAAAATGTCATTCTGATGTCAGAATGTGCAACCTAATCACTGGCAAGGGACTTTCCCCAAGTCAGACATTTCAGCGAGGACATTTCAGTGCTCTTCAGAAGGTGGGTGTTTGGGAAGGTGCTGGGTCAGAGTTCTGTTCTTTTTGTCCCCTCAGCCTCTGGTGCTCAGGCCTTGGAGTTTCTCCTCTTTCCCTTCCTCTCTGGGACAGTCTCTGACACCCACCCCTTGATGTCTCCGTCCCTGGGAGCTTTGACCAGATCTGTTCTCCAGCCTTCTCAGGAGCACACAGAGACTGCAGGCTGCCAACAAGAGAGATGTGGAGTTCTGAGAAATGCTTTCGGAAAGCTCAAGACCCCTGGGAATTCACCTATCGCTCTCAGGTCCAAGATCGATAGGTTAGGAGATCTCCGGGCCCTTAATTACACTGACTCCTGGAGATGGGCTGGAGCTAGAGATTAACTACCATTCTCTCCCTTCCCCAGGCAGCAAGCTTCTCCAAGAACCTTGTCTGGCATTTTCTTGAAGTGCAACTTGCCTATGTTTTTGTTTTCCTTTTCTTGATTTATATCTTTATCTCCCATATTCAGAAATAAACAAACAAACAAAAAATACAAAGTGCATATAGTGAAAAGCGTCCTTCCCTGTCCCTCACTCCCTGTTTTCCCTGCACTCAAGTCTCTCTGGTCCCTTAACCTCTTGATAATTTCCTTAGGAATCTCTCACTTGCCAGCAACACAAGCACAACCACATAAACAACTTGAGATAAGTGTTTTTATTATCCTCCTCCTTTTTTTAGCTCGTAAGATAGAACACTCTCCACTCTTTGTATGCTTTGTTTTGGTTACTTAACTATCTTTAGAATTCTGTCACAAAAACTATAGAAGTTATTCCTCATTTGAAAGGGCCGAGATGCACAGCAGTCTCTGGTCCTCCTTCCTTCCAGTCTCTAAAGCTTTCCCCCACAGCTCCCCCAAGTCGACAAGAGATTCATTTATTTCTTCATCTGCTCAGTCATTAGTTCAGTCAGGGTTCACTGATCTGCTGCTCTGCTCGGTGCTGGGTTGCAGAGGTGAATTATCTCAGCCCCTCTCCTTGGAGTCAGAGGGTGAAGCAGACGCGGCACCTCTCACACACTAGGCATGAGGGGCCCTTATCTCCCTTTAGTGTTGGTCGCTTGCCTTTCTGTATGTCGTCAATCTGAATGGAGTTTTTTCTTCTTTTTTGCCACTGCCAGATGCTCCGCTTGCCAATGAGCCCATCTGGGTGTCCAGGAGGATCCATTGCCCCTGTCCAGAGGCAGTGGTTTTTCAACTAGCTTGGATCCCAAGCCGAGTCCAAGGTGTATAAAAGCAAATTCCTCATCAGAATTTCAGTGCCTTATCTGGGAACAAAAATTCCCACTAATACAAAGAACAGAACATGATACTAACAAAATTCCCACTGATACAGTGAATCCGATAAACACTGTCACTGTCATCACTACTGAGTTTGCCATCATTACCATCACCATCATCCAGAGATTCATTGAAATATAAAGGGGTTTCCTAGGCATTAGCAGCCATTCGCAGACCTCCAGTTTGGAAGGTATGGGTGACCCCAGGGGAACAGAACCGAACTGAACTTGTTTGGTGATAGAAGGCACAGGGCGGGCTCAGAATGTGCTTGAAATCTTGTAAGTGAATTTACTTAGTTACCGTGATGTTTGTCTGTGTGCCTGCTGGATGTCCCTGAACACGGACTAACTGTTTTATTGTTACTTTAGGGTGAGGCTTAGCAGTCTGCCCTCCATACTCCATCTTGTCCTAACACCTGTAAGGCTAGAGTGTCCCCCATCACCACTCTATAGATGAGGAATGTGGGGTGCAGAAGAGGAAGTTGCCTTGGGCAAATGACATGCATTGGTCTTTCTCAACATGTCTTCCAACACCCCAAGAGCCCATTCTACCTCCCTGGATCTCAACATTGTTCATCAATAAAAGGGGGTTACAGGTTATATTAGAGCATCCCTTTGAGGACTTAGGGGAGACAATTCTTGTAAAGCACGCAGGATATTGCTTAACAACCACACTGCTGCTAATATTGTCTAAGATTAATGTCAACGATACCATTATACTCAGACTGCCAGGGATCCGTCCCTCAGGAACAGAGCCTTGAAGACTGTTTACTGGACCCCAGAGTCTAGGAAAGGGAGGGGCGAGGGGCCAAGGGAAGCACATTGCCTTAATAAACTCACCTCATCATCCTGCCCCCACCCCTCCTCCCTGGGGCTGAGCCTTGGCTTCGCATGCCAGGCTCCCTCTGGGCAGGGAAGTCTGTTTTGGTCCCATTTCCATTACACACTTGGCTGAGCAGAGGAGAGGGGGAGCTGCGGCCGGCAGGCAGTAATTAATTGCCTATTTGGATTCCTGCTGTCGTCTGGATGGGAGGACGCTGGACAGTCCGCCTGGGCTAGCTGATGCGGGGAGGGGAAGGCCCTGCTCCTCCCACCACCACTGCACCCTCCTGGGACACACCTTTCCCCGGGCTCAGGATGGACCAGGCAGCTGTGGAGGCTACATCTGTCCACCGTGACAGAGAGACGCTAAGGCTCTCGCCAGCTTTGCTGAGGGCCACACCTTCAGTTCTGTTGTAGGCGATTCGAGAAATAGCTCTTGGGCTAGGCTAAGAAAAGCATCCCGAGCTCCATGCTGCAGAGACATGAACTGCAGTCCTGGTCTTTCTGTGAACTGGTGTGTGACTGGGTGGGACACCATCCGTCAGTCTCTGAGCTCCTCCCGGGAGGGGAAATGACAGCAGTCTTTGCACCTGTGGTTTCTGGGGTTTTAGTTACCTGCTCTCAACTGCACCCTGAAGAGAAAACTTGTCTTGATTTTTTCAAGAGGAAGAGAGACCCCATTCATGTAACTTTTAGTATAGTACATTGTGGGAGTTGTTGGATTTTCATAGCTAGTGTTAATTTACTTGCCTAAATCATAAGTTAAATTTTATCAAAACTGTGCATTTTGTATCTGTAGAGCCCTCCCATTTTCTTGGTGCCAAAGATTGAACCCAGGGCCTTGAATGCCAGGCAAGTCCCCTTTCGATTGTTTTTGTTTTGAAATGGGGTTTCACTACGTTGCCCAGGTTAGCTTTAGAGTTGGAATAGCCGGGATTACAGGTGTGCATCACCACACTAGCCTCATAATTTACCATCTTGGAGAATCACCTGTCCCCTTCCACTTCCTGCCTACTTCAGTCCATGTAGCATGGGAAGCGACACTGGGGACTCAAGAGACAGAGAAGTGACAGCAATCTGGACAACAGGGAAGCTTTTTTTCTAGCATGACTGAGGAAAAAGTGCTACTTTTAACTTTAAAAAGCCTGAACAAAGGGCTGGGGATTAGCTCTGTGGTTCTGGTGCCTGTCTTGCAAGTGCAAGGGCCCGGGTTCGATCCCTAGTAATCATACAAAATAGTGGGCGTGGAGTCTCATGCCCCAGCAGCAATTAGTACCACATACCATCAGCCGGGCGTGGTGGCTCATGCCTGTAATCCCAGCACTTGGGAGGCAGAGGCAGGAGGATTGTGATGTGATGGCTCACGCCTGTAATCCCAGCACTTGGGAGGCAGAGGCAGGAGGATTGCTGTGATATGAGTTTGAGGCTGAGCTCAGGGCCAGCCTGAACTACAAAGTGAGACCTTGTCTCAAAAAAAAAAAAAAAGGCTGAACGATACAGTTATCTGTCTTTGGATGAGGGGCAAGCCGTGGAAAGAGGGTGGAGGAGAGAGCAAGCTGCTGAAAGTACTTTGCAAGTCTCAGACCACAGGGCTTATCTGTAAATCCAATAAACACTGTCACTGTCATCACTATTGAGTTTGCCATCATTACCATCACCATCATCCAGAGATTCACTGAAATATAAAGCGGTTTCCCAGGCATTAGCAGCCATTCACAGACCTCCAGTTTGGAAGGTATGCGTGACCCCAGTGGAAGCGATGTCATGATTTGTCAGAGATACCTGCCTGTGGTGCGGGAGAGAGCCATGTCCACCCTGTGTTCAGTCCGCCCGCCAAGACCACAGAGTAGACCAGCGGGGTGCGCTTGGCACTGGGGTGAAAAGCCAGTTTATTGGAGACCTTGATGTACCATGTCTGGGAGATTGGGCTAGACCTGGGATGGAAGGGCTCATAACACTACCGTGTCTTTCAGCACCAGAGAGATACTGGGTAAAAGAACTGGCAGGAAGCTCAGAGGGACCACTGAGGGCACTTCCGAGTCTGCAGCTGAGCCTCCCTGGCCCGAGTGTCCAGCTTACCCTGTGCCTCGTAGTGATGGCTGTCAGGACCCCAGTCCCTTCACAGCTTGGAACTCGTGATTTGGGTCGTGAGTCTTACACCCAGAGTTCGGTCCTTTACGCTGTAGTGGGTGCACTTGGTTACTAACACCAGCTCCCTCAGCGGGGTTTAGGCCAAACACCTCCTGCCTGGGCTCCCTGCGTGGACCGTGTAAGGCAGATCTGTCTCCTGCTCACTCCCAGAGTGGCTCTGCTCTCGTTCAGAGCAGTGGCCGGAGACCTTCTTGTGGCCCCGACTCCCTGAAGGATCCACCTGCTCTGCTCACCCTCCCATCTTCTTCCACCACCACCACCGCGCTGCTGATTGCCATTCCACTACTCTCTCACTCCACTGACAGTGCCTCCTGCCTGTATCCCTCTCCCCTGGCATCTGTGAGGGTCACCCCTTGCCCTCCCTCAGTCTTTAATGCCACATGTAGGCCGTCTAAAATTAAGTAGGCGAGCATACTTACCACTCATCTTAGATTTATTTTTTTATGTAGCACATATCACTACCTGATCTGATCTGTATTAAAATTATTTATTATTTTCACTCTCAGTCTCCTTGCTAGAATGAAGCTTCATAAGGGCAGAATTTTTGTCTATCTTTTCACAGGAATATTCTAACTCCTAAGGCACTATCTCTCACATGGTAAAGAAGGGGTTGGCAAGTCCTGTCGAATGAATGAATGAATGAATGAGCACAGTTGTAGGACTGTGGGGAGCACCGATCTTTGCAGGCATAAAAGGGAGGCATCTGGGCTGGGGATTTAGCTCAGTGGTTCTGGCACCTGTCTTGCAAGCACAAGGACCGGGTTCGATCCCCAGTAACCACATACCATACTGAGCGTGGAGACTCACACTCAGCAGCAACCTTTACCACATACCACAGTGCTGGGCATGGTGGCTCAGGCCTGTAATCCCAGCATTCGGGAGGCAGAGACAGGAGGATTGCTGTGATGTGAGTTTGAGGCTGAGCTCAGGACCAGCCTGAGCTACAAAGTGAGACCCTGTCTCAAAAAAACCTAAAAAAAAAAAAAAAAAGGGAGACATCTACTACACCTTCCAGGAGGAAGAGACACCAAAGGAGTATCCGGAAATTAAAAAGAGGAGAGTAAAAAGCTCCCTTAACTCACCAACTTGTGCGCCTGGACACCGTCAAGGTGAGACTGTGGCATTGTGGGAGATGCAGGCAGCCAGGACTTGCCTGGGACCTGTAAACAAGGCCCTAGAAACCATCCCACTTCCCCCACTTGGGACCTGCTGGTGGGAGTAAGATCCCAACCTTCTCATCGGGGTCAGAACTGATCCCCCCACCAAGAAAGGAGGCATTCATTCATTCATTCATTCATTCAACAGGACTTGCCAACCTCTCCTCCCATGTTTGAGACAGTGTCCTAGGAGTTGGAGTATTCCCATAGCTGCCAGGAGTGGAGAAGCAGAGCGTGTGTGCAGGGTGGGCCTGAGGGGAAGCAGTTTCTGGTGACAGGCAAGGGAGTCAGGTCTAGACATGGGAAGGCGGTGCACTTGGTGTTGGGGCTGATGAGGTAGCGCTCAGAGGCCTGATCTGGCAGGGTGTCGGGTATCTTGTCAGACACACATGTAGAGTACCCCACAGGAGAGACATGAGCTAAAGCAGACAATGCCAGGGGACGTGACAAATGTGGGAAGCAGGGGACGGTACGGTTCACAGCGAGATGTCCCCCAAAGCCCCATGCGCTCATAAATGGGGCTTTGGGGAGATGACTGGATTGTGGGTATGAGACAGTGGATTAGTCCACAGATAGGTTTATAGCGGGATCTGATTTTGAGAGAAGTCTGTTGGGAAGAGGTGCGTCACTGTGGGTGTGGCCTGGATGGCTGTTATCCCTCTTGGTCCCTTGATCCTCCTCTGCTTTTTGCCATCATTCCGTGACCTGTTTCTCCCCTGCCACGGCCCTCTAAGAGCCAGCCACTGTGAACCAAAATCTCTAGACTTTGAGCCAGGTGAAACTTCTCTTTGGTTGTGTTGTGTCAGCTATTGTATCTCAGCAACAAGACAGTAACTAAGACGGGGTGAGGATGATGCTGCTGGGCAGAGATCTGAGACTTTCGTGGAAGTCAGTTACCAGGAATAACTCCTCTCTAGGCCAGCCTTGTCCCTACCTTCAGAGAGCCTTCTCCGGCCTCCTCGTGCACAGGCACCCTCTCCACACTCCCCTGCTTTGTATCACGTAGCACTTTGCTGATATCATTCATCTCGGTGTTCACACAGCCCACCAGAAAGAGCCTTTCCTCTGACCTGTGTCCCTCTTGCTCAATCCCAGTTCTTGGTGCTGCCACAGAGTCGATACCACTAAGAGTCATCACCTCCCATTACAGACTGCAGGGCGGGCACATGAGCTATCACTTTAGTCTTTGCTTGAGACCTCCCAAAGGGCAGACTTGGTGCAGTGGCCTGTTTTTCTAGGTATCCCAGGAAGGAGAGAGAAAGGGAGGAAGGGTATGTTAATGGGGAGTTGCTGCTGTGGGCCATTGTCCCAACCCTTTGAGGAACTGTCCCCAAGGGCAGGGGGCCTGGCACTGTCACGCACTGACTCCCATCTGTCACTGGGTCAGGCTGGCTGCATCCGGGGAGGGCCTCAACTCTCTGGAGTTGATATGTTGCCCTGTGGATCAATGACATCCACTCTCAGGTGCAGAAGAGCCTCAGAAGAAGAGTGAACTGGGTACTTGGGTGAGCAGCCCACTGAAACTTGAGATTAGAGATGGCTGAGGAAACTTGGGACAGGACCTCAACAGCTGCTACTTGTCACGTCCATCTCGACCAGCAAGAAAGACGCGACCCGGAACTCTTCTTCAAGCGGTTTACTCAGGAACCCTTTACAGCATAATGGAGTCTCTCTCTCCCCAGCCCGCGCAATGCCTTATATGTATCTCTTCCGCCAATCAGGGGATCAGGTGTAGTGGCCTACCATTGGTCCGCGCAGCAACCAAACTATGCTTGAGTCAGCCTAGTATCCCGCAAGGAGTTATGTGGCAGAAGGAGTGCACGCCATCAGGAGGAAAGAGAAAGGAAGCCAGTGCCATCTTTTAGGTGTGGCAGCAGCGCGGCTCTCCACAGCTACTAAATCCCACTCCAGATCCTAGCACATTACTGGGCCACTCCCCTGTTACCATTCCCCTCTTTTGGCGCCAGGATATCACCGTCATTTCTTCTTAGTCCACACAGCTTCAGAATACATCCCGCCATGGTGCACCAGGCAGCCATTAAAGTGTGGAGGGAGAGGGTTGGTATCAAATGAATTTGCAATTTTGTGAAGACTGCAGATCCATGGATGAGACCTGGAATCCCACTTCCTGGTGTTGGACAGAGGCCAGAACAGCAGCATGTGTGTGAGAAGCGCGGGGCACTTGTCAGAGACTGTCACAGAAATGACCCTAGGACAAAGCCGGAATTCTGTACTCATGGCGGCTGACCTTCGGGCAGCTGGGTCTCTTCAAAAGCATGTTCTTTTCTCATGCAGCACATTCCTGCAGGAAACTGCCAAAGCAGATGGCGGGGCTGCCCGAGGGAGGCAGACTGGGTTTACTAGAGAATAGCAACATCTGACCAGGCAGACAGGACTTCCAAACAGTTCAAACAGAGGAGCGCCTCCAGATGGAGCTGGAAGGAGACCTGCCGAAGTGAGCAGCTGGAACTTGGAGTAGATCTGCCCAGTCCTGCTGCTTTCTCCTCAGGCCAGAAGCTGAGAGGGCAGCTCCAAAAAGGGTGGAGTTGTTGTCAGGCAGCAGGCAACAGCCTGTGGCTTCATGGACACTTTTTTAGTAGCTGAGATGTCTTAACTTTTTTCTCATTCTTGGAAGAAAATACTTAACCTTGTAGAGGTTTCTAATCCATGGCTGGCTGGCTCCAAGGCAGGGTGATTTAGCAGAAGGACATGGCAGAGGAGGAAGAGTTTAGAGCAGGGCAGGCAAGATGCCAGAATACTTTCTTCTTTTCTCCCTTTTTGTTCCTTCCGGGCTACCATCCTAGTGGTTGGTGCCACCCACACACAGGGTGGGTCTCCCCCTTCTGTTGGTCCATCATCCATATCCATAGCTATGCTAAACCAAGCAGTTCACTAATTCAGTATCATAGTCATGATCCAGCCTCTCCAGAGCCCCACTTACGGGCACCTGAGCTTCGGGGGGGACATCTAGACAAGCCATCACGGAGAGGGTTTTTTTAACAGTAGCAAAGTTTTATTAAGAATAGAAAAAGAAATCAGCTCTGCAGAGCAGCTGTGGGCCAGTGGGAGAAGAAGTGCATCCTATAGGCTAGGCTTGGGCCACCGTGGAAGACCAAACATGGGGGCAACAGGAATCTTCTGAGGGCCAAGTTGACAGGCACCTCAAAGACCAGAGAGGAAGAAGGTGGCCTGAAAGAACTTAGAGAACTTCTACCATATATCCTTCAAGGAAACACTTGATGCAGGATGCAGCCAGGTGCTCCTCCCACCCTGCCCTGCTCGCCCTTTGGGCAGCTCTCCCAGCACCCTGGTCTCTTCCAGCTCAGAACCTCTGTGACATCTTCTCACCTGTCCTAGGCTGGGATCCCAGTGAAGCCAACCTTAAGGCAATGGTGCACGTGCAAGTATGAGAGGAAGCACGTGAGAGAGGGAGAAGATTCGAAGAACAAGTGGGAGAGGTGAGGTGAACAGCATTTGCTGTGGTGGCAGGGACTCCACTGAGGACTTGTAGGAAGCACCATAACACACCTCCAAGTTAACAGTGCCGGGGGAAAGAGGGAGCTGAGATTCACCTTCTCCTCCATCCACTGCGGGCTGGGGCTGCCCGGACACTTCGGGCTACCGCAGGCTGACAGTCCTCAGAGGAAGAGGCACCAGGTGAGGCGCAGGACCTGGACTGGGCACCAGCACACACTTCATCTTTCTATATCTTTGCCTCTCTTTCTTCCTTCTTCCCTCTTTTACTTGCTTCCTCTTTACCTCTGGCTCTTTATGGAGCTTCAGGCCCTAGAAGTCTTTCCCTAGTGGTTTTGGGGATCCTGCATGTCCTGAAGTACACTCTCTTGACTGCCTAGGATTCTTGGTGGACATGAAGACAACAGAGGTCAGTCCAGCTCCCATTAAATCGCAGCCTTTGGTCTCAGGCCTAGGAATCTGGATTGAAACAGATCAAAATGGTTTTAAGATGGACATTGTTACACTAACGGTTCAGGAGTCTGCAGGCCTCGTCCCCGCCCCCACCTGTCTTCCCGGCTTGTTTGTTGTTTTCCACCCCGCTTCCGCTTCCATCTGGGGCCCTCTGTCCTCCAACTACTGCACCCATGGCTCCTTAGGTGTCACCTCTGTTCTGGATGGAGCTTTCTAAGATTGAGGATTTGGACTTCATCTAGCAGTTGAGAAATGGTGTGCGACCAATATCTGTGCAGACCCACCACAGCTGGTCAGAGGCTCTTTAGGTGGCTCTAGTCCACTGGGAAACAGAGCAGAGATCCAAGGCCTTCTGATGAGCAATGATTAGATATTTTACTAAGACACATAATGTTCCCCGACTTCACTGTGGAACACATGAACCAACTCACAGAGTAACACACAGTCGTATAACTGTGCAAAGTCAGTGTGTATGTGTGCGCCCATGAACATATACACAGAGAAGATACCTTACAGCAAACCACAAAGTCATACGTAGTCATGGACCATGTCACAATAGGGCACAGGCATGGAGATTGCCACAGCGTGGAAAGAAGCATTGTTAGAAATAGACATAGTCTTATGATGACATAGTCACACTGCACAATATATTGCACAACAAGACAGTATTGTACGTGTGTACGTGTACACACACACAACCACAGGAACCAGTAACTGACGCCATAACATCCATGGCCTCTTACACACTTCAAAAAGAAACCCATGCACCACAGCACCAAAGTAGCACTTGATACACTGTCATAGTCATGATGTAACAACATACCCTCTTTTTAGTTTGTTTTTTTTTTTTTAAATAATATGAGTTGATCGGTACCTTTTAGGAATACATCATGATCACATCCCTCAGTGGCAATTTGTACCTGTACATACTACGTCTTGATTCTCACACCCTCCTGAAATAGCACACAGTCTTAGGCTGGAGATTTAGTGACAATCCCGACTCACTGACTGGGCTGGAGTCTGGGGGAGTGTGATGGAGTCTGATATGACCGAAAGGTTGGCTTTATTTGAACAGATGTCTCATAATGGAGCCAGGGCGTTATTTAGCTTCATTGCTGAGCTAATGGATTCCAGCAGCTCAGGAGCCTGGAGAGTTCATTAGTGGCCCCAGAGCAATCACTCCTCCTCCACACCCTGCCCCCTCACTGACTTCTCACTTCCCCGCAGCAACATCCAGCCTCCCTCCCCAAAGTGAGTGCCCTGTTTGAACAAGAATGGCAGAAGCCGAGCAAATATTTGTGTCTTCAGGCCTCGCTTGGCACTTGCTGGGTTGGGGGTTTCCTGCTGGCACTGAGAACAAGCTTTTGCCAGGCAGATTCTGTTCGATTTGGTGTGGATGGGAGGCCAACACTTGGGCTGGCGTCTGTCCCGGCCCCTCTTGTCCAAATGGCATAGCCCTTCTCTGTGTTTTCCCTCCTGCCTCACCCTTGTTCACAAGCAGCCTCTCCCAAGAGTCTTCTACACCCGCTGCTGCACCTCCCAGCACCCTCCATCAGCCCACAGCGACCTGGCCGCCACACACCACCCTCCTGTACTGCTCCTTCAGTCAGGACCTCCGTCATCTCGTCACCTTGGTTCTCCTCAGTCACTGTGGCTGGGACTCTTTCAGACCAAACTCTCTCCTTTCGCTTCTGACTTGCAGCCTATACTGGCTTCCTGCTGTTCTTCCTCCCTCTTAGTTCACCTCGGTCCCTGCCTTCCACAACTCCTGCCTTTGCTGCCATGTCGCGCTCTCTAGCCCTCTATAACTGACCTTCCCTACGTGTCCTTGTGAGGCTGTGGGCACCCCCGCCTCTCACCCTCTCCCTGATTTCCCTTCTGCCAGTGATCAGATGTGATTAAGAATACATATTCTTGGGCCGGGGAGTTAGCTCAGTGGTTCCGGCGCCTGTCTTGCAAGCACAAGGACCCGGGTTTAATCCCTGGTAACCACATACCATACTGGGTGTGGAGACTCTCACCCAGCAGCAATCAGTACCACACACCACAGTTCTGGGTGTGGTGGCTCAAACCTGTAATCCCAGCACTCGGGAGGCAGAGGCAGGAGGATTGCTGTGATGTGAGTTTGAGGCTGAGCTCAAGGCCAGCCTGAACTACAAAGTGAGACCCTGTCTCAAAAAAATAAATAAATAAACAAACATTCTTGGGGATTTAGCTCAGTGGTTCTAGTATCTGCCTGGCAAGTGCAAGATCCCAAGTTTGATCCCTGGTAACCACATACCACAATGCCAAGTGTGATGATTACACTTGTAATCCCAACACTCAGGAAGGAGAGGCAGGAGGATTGCTGTGAGTTCAAGGCCAGCCTATGCTGCAAAGCAAGACCCTGTCTCAAAAAAAAAAAAAAAAAGGTATTCTTGCACTATCTTAGTTGGAACCCTTCCTTCGGCACTTGGATGGCCTTTGGGAAAATCAGTGTGTTTTGGGGTGTCTTTGCTTTCTCATTTGTAAAGTGGGGACAATGCCAACTTCTATCTCTTAGTGTTTCTTAAATGATTAAATCAGTTAACAGAATCTGTCCCAAAAATGTATACACACTTTAGGAAAAGAAAAATGGTGTGAAGATTTTAACAGATGATGTTACCCTCGTATGGAGGACCCTACAGGATGTGACAGGTCACAGAAAACCCCCTACACTGCTGGTCCTTAGAGAAGAAATTGAAAATGCACGAGCGAAGCTATCCAGAAGTAGCTCACCACACAACTAAATGTGTGGAAACCAGTCACAGCTGCCACTTGTAACTATAGAGGCCACAGATGACTTGTATCAACTTCATGATGTCTCAAAAAGTTTACTATTAAGCATTTAGATGACTTTTTCTTTTCCAGAAGTGCACATACACATATAAAATGCTAAAGAGAGTGTCTGGCACACAGTAAATGCTAATTACAAGTTGGTTGTCATCATTACTCTCAATGTGGAGACAGATTTCTAATAAGCATTACCTGAATTTGTAATAATAATAAAGAAATGCACCTTACTCGCTAGCCTCATTGTACTGGAAGGCAAGGAACAGTGAAAAGGTGAAAGAATAACAGATGTTTCCTAAAACAGAGGCCCACATGACTGAGAAAGCCCCCATTCTGAACAGCGTACCCATGAACCAGCATGGTCGTTTCATTGGTGGGAACATCCTCACTGGAGCTATGGTTTAGATGAGAACCTCCCCAGACTCTGTATCCATGGAAGGTGATCAGATCCTGGATTGTCCTCATGGTAGATTTGTCCTCTGTGAGCTGAATGTGCTCTTTGGAGGTCGGACCTGGTCAGAAGAGGTGGGTTACTAGAGGCCTGGCTGGAAGGGCTCTGGCCTTCTCTCTGCGCTTTGTCACTGCCGAGGGATGAGCAGCTGGCCTCCCCTGCTATGCCATTTCTTTCTTACAGCAAGCCAGTCATCAACTAAAAATGAGAGCTGAAATAAACTCAATCCTTTCAGTTGCAAGTACTAGATGTCGAAGCTCAACGACAAGGAAAGTGACTAAGACGGCACTGGGCAGCCTTCATGCCAGCCTCCTGGGACCCTCACCTCCTTGGTACCCTCCCTCTGTGTGCTTCCCTTTCACACTGCATGGGGCTGACCTGAACATCCAATGGGATATCCAAGAAGTGATGATATGTACCTTCCAAGGCTATGTCAATAAAAGAATTATAGTTTTGACCTTGGTCTTTCTGGGGAAGCCAGTTACCACTGTATAAGGACACTTGGGCAAGGTCAGTGCGGGGAGAGGCTGAGTCATTTTGCAAACAGCCAGATCAGTTTGTTGTCTGCCACCTTGGAAGTGGATCCTCAAACCCAGTCAAGTCTTCAAAGGACATATGTCATAACATCCTGATTGCAACCTCATGAGAGACAAACCACAACCATGTAGCCACAGTAAGTCCGTCCTGATAGAAACTGTTAGAGGTTACACACATTTGCTGCTGTAAGTGTTGTTTTGGAGTAATTTTTTTAAAACCCAGCAACAAATAAAATACCAGTGTTTTCCAATTCAGCACTCTTGGCAAGTGAGTAAGACAGAAAAATTTTGTGATTATGCTTATTGGAGAAGATGAACAGGACATGCTCTGCCCTCATTCATATCTCTCTTCCTCGAGTGGAATTCTTAAATTCTGCCTCTTAATATTTGCAGTCTGACATAAGACAAAAGTTGTGTGAGTTGAAGGTAAAATAAGATCAGTAGTTTTAGAGCTTGAGGTGTAGTTGTGGAGTGCTTGTCTAGCATGTGTGAGGCCCTGGGTTCAGTCCCCAGCACTGGAAAAAAAAAAAATAAAGGGGGTGTGTGAAAGAAAGAGGGCAGCAGAAGGACAAATGAGCTGTTGACAGGTGTTTGATACAGTGAATCAGGCACCTTGACCCAGTATAAAGACACTAAAGCACAGAGGAGGCAGGTGTGTTGAAAAGACAGGGGCCTGGCAGGTGACTGGCTTATCGTAGTGATGAAGGAGAAAGCAAAGTGGGTTTGCAGAACCAAGAAGAGAGAGAGGCTGTCAGTACAAGGTTCAGTGACTCAGAGATGGAAGGGTCGTGGTGACGGCAAAGTCTAGAGTGTACACATGTATATAGAGTGTCAAGGTAGGAGTAGAGGTCATTGGAACAGAGGTGCTGGATAATTGTCCATAAGAACATCAGCGTCATCCATCCACAATGTCTCAAGATATGGTCTAAACAATGGTTTGCATATTCTCCACCTGCAATGAATGAGGAAATAGAGTGAAGTTTCCAAATGCAAATGAGAGGTCAGCAAATGGCAAGAAGAAAAATCACTTGAGAGTCAGGAAGAGAAGGAAAATGGAAAGGTGTGACATGCAAACCCAGGAGCTAGACCAAAACAGAAGTCAAAGCCTAAGCCCAAAGAGGAGGGGAAGAAAGAATATCAAAGGGAGCTAGAAGGTGAAGTCACCTAGTGAGAGGTCAGGCAGAGCTGAGCCCTGAGCTGGGACCCCCGCTGCTTATGTACTCAGGGGCTGGACATGTGTTTGTCTCACTGCAGATTCACGGCACTTCATGGCACATGTCTGGTCACAAATTAGTATCCCCAATTACTGAAGAAATCCAGGCTGGTGCAGTGACTTGCGGATGATGTCGAAGTCACTCCCCAGCATAGGCTGGGGAAGGCTCGGAGTCCTGACTCACCCCTTCATACGTGGCGGGACTGTGGTGGGGAGAGGAGTGCACAGCAGTGCTGGAAAGCAGAGATGAGCCAACTGGTCCCCCCACCAGACAAGGGCTCAGAGTGAGACCGGCAGCTTTGCTCCACGGGTGGGGAGAGGAAGGCTCCTCCCCGCCCACCCTCTTGATTCCTTAATAGCATAATCCTGGAGTGAGAGTTACTGCAGAGTCCGTGGCCTGCACAAACCATCCGGGGAGGCTATGCCCATCCCGAGGCGCTCCCTCAGCAGCCTCTGTGCAGCAGGGAGCTGGGAACGGAACTGCTTGTCTCGTATCATCTATTAACACCTGTGCTGTGGAGATTACATGATTAATTCCAGAGAACAGAGGTCAGAAGATTGGGCCATAATGGAGCCGTGCATCCCTGGGTAGCAGAAGGGAGCAGGGGGGCCTGCTGGGAGGGGTGAGGGTTCTGGCCAGGTGTAAGGGGTCAGAGAGAAACTTCAGCCTCTGCTGCTTTGCCTGGGGGCTCTGGGCCGGGCCTTCCCCAGGCACAGGGTTGCTCTTTGTTCCCTTATCTCCGAGAGCCAGTGACAGCCTGTCCTCTAAGGCTGCTGGTCACATGGCACTGTTATCACCCTGTGCCTGTCATCAACCCGGACTGTGAGGCTGTTGATTTCTGATGAACACCACCTGAGCGCCATAGGGAGCCTGTTCTTGGCCTTATCTCGGCCTGCAAATCCTGCCTGGGCTCCACGTCTGGTCCCAGTGGGGCCTTCACTGATCCCATAGCAGTCCCTAGGGGTCCCAGATAAGGCACAACTGTGTGTGCCCCAGGTCTCTCAAGTCAATGGTTGTGGGGAGGGCAGCGACTAGGCTCGTATCTCTGATGCAAACCAGCCTCTGCGGGGCAGTGGAGCAGCTCTGGGCAGTGCCAAGTCACAGAGATTAATTTGGGGAATGTCCCTAGATTCAACACTCAGCTATGTGGTATTATTCATTTGCATACACAGCGGTATGGGTCAGCACCAAGGACAGTGACAGGCAAAGCTTTTCAAAGGACAGAGGGGATTAACGGGAAGGAGGGAGAGGGAAATGGGTGGGAAGGATAGTTCTGGTGAGGGAGAAGGTTGCAGTCACATAATGATGTGGTTGAGTCTTCCCTGCTCAGCACGCCCCACTGGGCTCCTTGAGGATAAGGTTCCTTGGCTGAGACTAGGTAAGTGACATTGGATAAAGAGAGACTTAGAAAGGCTACAACTCATTTAACTCCCACCAACCTTGAGACAAGAGCAGTCCAGTCCATCATATTATGGACAGGGAAGCAGAACACAAGGGAAGCAGAATGGCCAGCCTGAAGTTACACTCGTCTGAGGACAATGACCATGACCTTGGGAAGATGACCCTTGCTCATCTCCCTTCACCCACTGTTTGTTTCCCTGCCCTCTCCATCTATTTTGAACATATCATTTCTTTTTGAAGTTTTAGTGTAGAGTTGGTCACTGCCTAAACATTCTGGTTCATATATGCCAGGAGAGTCCTGGCTTCTGTCTTTTATCTCAAAAGTCATGTGCATTTCCCTGGGCTGCATTCAGCCAGGACATGGATTGATTGCATGAGGTAGAAAAGGGGCTGTTCAGGGAAGGCCCCAAGGCATGACTTGCTGCCTAGGTTCACAGTCTGATTCCCAAGAACAGTATAAGACTCAAATATGTATAAATAGACCTTTGAATTTTCAATTGTAAAGTTAGCACTGGAAATCTCCACCCTGGCTTTGCCATCCCATGGTACAGGGAATAAGCTAGAAGGTTGTGTACCCTCAAAGCCACAATTGAGCTTTTTGGTCTCAGTGACTGCTGGGTACAGTGATAGACAGCTACAATCTCAGGCACTTAGCAGACTGGGGCAGGACGACTGAAAGTTTAAATCATCCTGGGAAAATTTGTAAGGTCTTATCTCAAAACAGAAAAGTAAAAAGGGCTGAGGATATAATTTAGTGGTAGAGCACCCTGGGTTCAATCCTCAGCACCAAAATACAAAACAAAGCAAGTGTGTGTGTGCGTGTGTGTGTGCGCGCACGTGCGTGTGCATGTGCGTGCACACACACACACACAAATTCTCAACTACTCTGGAAAATCTCTCTTCTCTTTAGGCCACAGAGTGGAATAACAAAGACTCCACAATCTCCAACAGGCCAATAATTGGCACATAGGCTGGAGTATGGGTGAGTTCTCTTCTCATATTTTTCTTTGAAAAGTCCAGCAAGGCTCACTCATTTGCAGCGTGGTCCCTCTGAGTGCCTGACCCTGTGCTCCACACCAAGGGTGATTCTGGAGAAGGAAATGACGATGGAGCATCTGCTTCCATGGAGCCCAACACCAGGCAAGAAGAAGGTAGGTGGACAGAAGATAAAGGAGGTTTGGGCAGTCTTGAGAGATGAGTTGCCACATACTCTTAACTCCTTGGGAGAGTTTAGAGAGCCTGCCCAATTTCTTCCCCTGTCACATTGGATCTCAGGGACAGTAATTCCTGAGCTGAAGAACAAGGGGGTTAACCCTTGGTGGAAGGAGATATCCCCTTGGCTGTCTCTGATGAAGCCTCTCTAGAGCTCCGTTCTGCTCTATGGATACCGTCTTTCCTGGCTTAGCACGAGACTGGTGCTCAGGACCTCTTTAGTGTGGGGGAGGGGCTAATACACCGTGGAGCGTGAGTACACAGTGGTCCAGGGGTGAGGGAGTTCTGGTCAATCCAGCTTACAGTACAAACTAGAAAATGCACAGGGACAATTTGAAGAGAGAATCAATTCTCAGATACTGTGCACTGAAGATGGCAGGCTTATAGATAAAGAGAGACACGGTTTCAAATCCAGGCTAATGACACTTGAGGTGTTTGACATGAGACTATCTTCATTTGTTTGGGAGAGCAGTCTTTTTAGCTCCAAACTGACAGGTCAAGTCAACCACTGAATATACAAACTTAGACCTTGGAAGAGAGGGTGAGACTAGAAATACAATCGGAGCTACTATTTGTAGATGGCAGTGTCCTAAGAGTCCTAAGAGTGGACATGTGTCCTGGGCAGGAGGAGAGAGGTCAGGAGAGAGGTATTTGTTACTTGGGACAAGTTGCTTAACCTGTACATCATCCACAAAATAGCGATGATGATAATATCTACCTCATTTCACTGATTCCAGTTCCTCCCAGCTCAACAAGCCAACGGAGCAAGGTCGGTGCAAGGCATGGCTGACAGCTGATGCCATTGGCCTCTTCAGATGAGCTAGTGAGGCAGAAAATGCAGATAATAAGGAGAGTTAATGACAGGCCTCCCCAGCCGCCTGCTCTGGCCCTTGGGGAGGAGAAGGGCTCAATGAGCTCCTGGGCTGGATTCTCGATTTCTTTATCTTCTCACTCATGCACTGCCCTGTCTCTGCCCAGCTTGCTGCCTAAGACATTGACTGAGCCCACGCAGACTCTGGGTGTCTCTGGGACAGAGGTGGGAGGGGGATTGAGGCCTCTTGACCAGCTTCCCCAGAAAGGAATCTCCTCAGGAATCCACACAAGGGAGGACCACTTACAATTCAGGGTTAATAGCACCACTGCTGATAACTAACACTGGGGGGCGCTGCAATGAGTCAAGCGCTGCAACACGTGTGTTACACACAGTGTCTTATATGCCCTTAGAGCAGCCTTTTGGTGATGCGTAGTTGGCATCCCCATTTTAGAGATGAAGAGACTGAACTCACAGAAGTCATTTTACCTTCCTAAGACCACACCACATGTATTGGTAATGTTGGGATTCAAGCCCAGGTCAGGATTACTTCCTCCTTGTACTTTGTCAGATAAGACACCCAAAAGTTTCATTTGTTTTTTTTGTAAATCACACAGTCTGGCAGGGAAATGTTCACTAAGCTAGGTGTCTGTTACCTCTTAAATTGGGAATATTTTATCTTTACCAGTGAAACTCTGGCTTGTGCGTTCTTTAGACATTTTTGAGTTTGTAGTGAATTAGAACCTTCAAATCTCTTTCATGTGAACTGGGCCCAAATCAGTTTTGTGTGATTTAAATTCACATAAATTACAGTGTTTCAAGAGGGTTATTGTCACAGAAATCTCATATCCTTTCTTTAAGTAGTTCAAAATAGGGATATACATGTAAAATGAAGGTGAGGCTTTTACACTGAGCTACATTCTCATTCCTTTTATTTTATTTTATTTTGAACAAGTTATTACTAAGTCACTAAGTTGCCCAGAATGGGCTTGAACTTATGATCTTCTTGCCTCAGCATTTCAGAGTGTTGGGATTACAGGCAGTTGCCACTGTACCTGGCTTCTTTTTACTTTTTTGTCAAGGTATAACTAACATGCAGTTGATCATACTGGTCTTAATTATGAATCAAGCTCAATTAATTTTCAACTAGATCAAAACAAGGAACATTTTCCCTATAAATTCCCAGGCATGCCGGGGACTTAGCTCAGTGGTTCCTGCACCTGCCTCATACATGCAAGGTCCTGAGTTTGATCATCAGTACAAAAAAAAAAAAAAAAAAGAGTGCCAGTAGAATTAATTTTTTTTAAAAAAAAGGCAAGGGATTTAATTCAGGTCATACCATGCACAACTTGGAAGCACAACACCCCAACTTTGATCCCTAGTACCATGCACAAATACATGCAAAAAAAAATTCCCAGGAAGGGGCCAGGGAGTTAGCTCAGCAGTTCCAGTGACTGTCTTGCAAACGCAAGGGCCTGGGTTCAATTCCTCAGTAACCATATACAATACAGGGTGTGGAGACTCACACCCAGCAGCAATCAGTACCACATACCACAGTGCTGGGCATGGTGGCTCAGGCCTGTAATCCCAGCACTCGGGAGGCAGAGGCAGGAGGATTGCTGTGATGTGAGTTGGAGGCTGAGCTCAGGGCCAGCCTAAATTACAAAGCGAGACCCTGTCTCAAAAAAAATTTTTTTCCCAGGAAATTCCTCTAACCCAGAGGTTACCACTGTATCCAGTCAATCACCACTCTGGATTTCACTTTTCAATTTTTTTTTTTTTTTTTTTTTTTTTAGTTTTTTGAGACAAGGTCTTGCCTTGTATTTCAGGCTGGCCCTGAATTCACTGTGTAGCCCAGGTTAGTCTCAAACTCAAAGCAATCTTGCCTCTGCCTCCCAAGAGCTGGGATTACAAGCTTGAGCCACCACGGCCAGCACTGTGGTATGTGGTTACTGGAGATTGAATTTGAGACCTTGTGCTTGCCAGGCAGATGCCGGAACCACTGAGCTAAGTCCTCAGCCCTCACTTTTCAATTTTAAATATTTACTGTTATAAATTATAAAATTTTGCAAAATGACATTTAAAAGAATAATAAAGTTATTTTATCCTCACTATTAGGATTGCTCATATCTCCCTTTTAAAATTTGCCCCACACCTGAAAAAACCTTTTTTCCTTAAGAGATTTAGTAATTATCCAGGTTTATATTTTACTTCCTCAAGAGACTTGATAACAAGATTATGCTTTCTGTATTTAAATTTATTTTATATATTTAATTTATTTACATATTAGTAATTTATTTGGAATTTTTGTTTGTCCTGATGTAAAACTCAAAATTTATTTGTTTCTAATGAGTTCTTTTTATACTATTTATTGACCAACTGTTCCCCATTAAATTGGTCCTTGAAGGTGCTTTTTATAAATTAAATTCTTATGTGTAACACAGTTCCCATTGTAAATTGGGCGGCTGATGTTGGTTATCTCACAATTTAAGTTAAAGCACAGACTGGGTTCCTAGTTTGTCTTTGAGACAGGGTTTCACTTTGTAGTGTAAGCTGGGCGTGAGCACACTATGTCACCCAGGCTGGTCTTGGACTTCAAATGATTCTCCTGCTTCAGCCTCCTGAGTGCTGGGATTACAGGTGTGCATCATGATGCACAGCTCCAAGTGCGTCCTTCACAAGTTAATTTCATCCCCTTCCACTCAGCCCATAAACACTGTCCCAATCCATATTCAACACCTCATAATTACAGGGAAAACTTCCTAACAAGAGTGTAAACAGGCTGACCATGGAGGTCAGAGGTGAAACCCGAAGTTACATGACTTGGATAAGCTCATGTCTAGACAGCTCCTACTTCCTGTCTGGGATCCCTGGTCAGTGACCCCCAGAAGCAACTTTTGAAATGAATGCCACTGCATATTACTTTAAATCTCTGAAAAGTGAGGAAAATAAAGGCAAAAAGGCAAGTTCTTACCAAGTAATTTTAAATAACTGTTCATTATTCTGAGATTATGGATGGGTCCTTTGTTTCCATTAGTAAATGGAAAGGTAAGAGAAAGTTATTACAGTACCATTAAATGCCTTTACTTTGCATTGTCCTCAGTTGGCTGAATCACAATATAGGCTCACAAATCCAGAGATGGGAAGAGAAATTCTGAGGTTCACTCAAATATTACAAAAGTAAGATCTCACATTTTTCAGACCACCATGCCTCTTGTACACAGAAGACAATTGCTAACTTTTGTGGACTCAGTGAATAAAATGCACTGTAGTGGAACTGGCCAGAAATAAACCCATGAAGGAGGCCAAACTTGATTGAACTGAAGACTATGGATCAGGCACGTACCTCTGGGGACTGTGGATATATTCTAATGATCCTGCCGCCTGCCCGTCAGCACCTCGGACAGCTCAACTGCAATTATCAGAGTCTCTCAGGGACCCTAACTAAACACAAAGGCATTTTTACATTATCTTTTCTCCGCTTCGTTATTTAAACAAGCACCCCTTGTTCACACACAAGCCTTTCTCTTTGCACTCTGAAGCCTCCCTTTCAGACTGTTTGACTTACTCCAGACAATACCCCAGCAAAATCGCTAGCTCCAATCTGAGCTCTGGAAATGCCAATTTTAATTAAAAGTGCAATTTTCAAATCCACCCAAATCCCAGATAGGATACGGCACACTTGCTGCCCTGTGATCTTTCTGGCTCTTTTGTTAATTACAATGGTACTTCTCTAAGTGCTTTGTCAAATCTCCACCAAAAACGGAGAGAAGTTGACAGTTACACCTTTATATCGGCAAGAAAGTGCTATATTAGATTCACCCCTATTGCTACAAAATCTTGTCAGGCCAAAAGGTCCTTAACAATAGCTCTGTTTAAATGCTTCCAGCCTTCAAGCTCTTCCTCTGGCTACCTGTGGTGATGGGGTGGTGGTGGTGGGAGTCCATATGCTATTTTTCCCATTGACTTTCCCACACTTCTCTGTCCTTTGTACCTATGCAAGGGCTTTGAGTTTCTAGGTAAATATATCTCTTGTTTTCAGAAAAACCTTTAAAAGCTTTCCTCAAGTGCAAGGGCTCAATAAATTTGGGATATGGTCCAAGAATCTGAATATTAGTAATGGATCAAGATAACCTTAGATTAGGCACTGAGAGAATTTGTTTTTGTAATTCCCAGGAAACTTACCAGAAGGATCTGGGCTATGAAGTGACCAAAATGAATCCTACACTGAGTTCTGGAAGCCTCATCCTGTCTCGCTGATACTTGCCATCCGGGATCCTTGGGCCACTCACTGCTCCTCTCTGTTACCACTTCTTTGTCATTATAAACACAGGATCATACAACAGACAACACATGATGCTTTTAAAATGCTATGATTTTGCCAGATATGATGGTGTCCACCTGTAATCCCAGCACTCAAGAGGCTAAAGTTGGAAGATTGCTGAGAGTTTGAGGTTGGCATCGGCTGTCGAGCGAGTTCAAGACCAACCTGAACTACATCATGAGACTTTCTCTCAAGAAAAAAAAAAAGAGATACGGTTTTCAGCAAACCAGTAATAAAAATGAGAAACCATTTGATGCACTGGATAAATAACATGAGTTACTTCTCTTCTTGCCGCCAGTGAACAAATGTTTGAGAAGATAATCACCTTGATGGGGACCAAATAAGTGCAAATTAAAATAACAGTAAAATTTGGGGGCTTTTCTTGTTTCCTTATGCCTACCTTTTCTTCCTCAGCTCTTTCGCTCATCACGCTGAGGCAAGAGTATTGCATGAACTGAGAATAGCCAGTGTTGGAAGCGAGTGGGTGGAAAAGAGTTTTCTGTATCACTGATGAAGGTGTAAATGATGGCAATGTTTTGAGAGATTTATCTGTCAGATTTATTAAAATTTTAAGTAATTTTCCATTTATCTCCTATAAATATATTCGGTAAATACCCGAGGAGCTGGAAAAAACTAGAAATTACTTAAAATTCTGTGACAAGGGACTGGTTGAATAAATTCTGCTATATCTAAACTGAGGAATATCCCAAAGCTATTGGAAAAATATCTTTTTGATCTGGAAGGGCTGATCTTGAAGGATGTTCATGATATATTAAAATGTGAAAGTGTCAAATCACAAAGTAATGAGTATAATGTGATGTCATCTTTGAAAAAGAAGAGAGCTCTGGGCTGTGTTTGTATGTGAGGGTATGAGTTTAATACGATGTGTGGAAGAAAATATATCAGACGATTAATATTAGTTTCCTTGCAAGATGAGATAAGGGTGATGAGAAAGGACACGGCTCTTTATTCACTTCCACAGTATATGGCTTGCTCTAAAAGAATGCGTTACTCTTGCAGGAGAACATTACAAAGGTAATCGATCTACTCAAAATCACCCAGGGCTGAATTCAAGGGGTCATTTTGATCTCTTCCTGCTCCAAACACCTCAGACACTCATTTCCTTTCCCCACCCTACATCAAGATTCACTTAAGTTGGGCTGGGGATATAGCTCAGTGGTTCTGGTGCCTGTCTTGCAAGCACAAGGACCCAGGTTCAATCCCTGGTAACCACATAACAATACTGGATGTGGAGACTCACCCCAGTAGCAATCAGTACCACATACCACAGTGCTGGGTGTGGTGGCTCATGCCTGTAATCCGAGCACTCGGGAGGCAGAGGCAGGAGAATTGCTGTGATGTGAGTTGGAGGCTGAGCTCAGGGCCAGCCTGAACCACAAAGCGAGACCCTTCTAAAAAAAAAAAAAAAAAAAAAAAAAAAGATTCACTTAAGTCAAAGATTCAGGGTCCACCTAGAATAAGGCCAGAACTGTACAGCAATGGCTATTCCAGTGTGCTCACTGCAGGCCATGTTGAGGAGGCCCAGGCTCCTGGAGTTGGATTTTGGGACAAAACTGCTTCTCCAGATAATAATCCATTTGAAATTTGCAGGTGAGTAGACAAAGTAAGACCTAGTTTTCACTAGCGTCTCTGTTAGCATCACTTGGCCTATACTCAGGGCCACTGGAGATTTGGAAAGTGAGTTATGTTTTGTCTCATGGAGATTATTTAAAGGAGTCCAAAAGACTTCAGGTCCCAGGTAGCCTTTAACATTGTGGAGTTGTATCTCTCTTTCTCTCTCTCTCTCCTCCTTCCCTCCATCCCTCTCAGAAAGAAAGAGTAGAAAAAAATGTAAAGATTTAATAATCCCAAAGTAAAGACCTGTGTAATTTCCACTCAAGTCAATAAGTAAAACATTGCCAAGAATTCCCCAAGTGATCCTCCCTAAACATAATCCTCCTTCTACTAAAAGAAATCACTATTCTTCCTTCTGTGGTCAACTATTTCTTCATTTTGTATTTTTTAAAACAACGTCTTGCCATGTAGCTTAGACTGACCTTAAACACACTAGGTAGTCCAAGATGGCCTCTCTTTTACATGGCAATCCTCCTGCTTCAGCCTCCCAAGTTGTGAGATTACAGGCAGGTATCACCACTGGCAAGCTTTAACATCTTTATGTGCATTCTCAAATAGTATTTTAGTTTTGTCTGCCTTGAATTTAATATAAATGAACTTAGTTGTATGTGTTAGTGTCAAGATGCGGAAGATTTATCTGTGTTGGTATGTTTAGCCTGATTTACTCATTTTTCACTGCTCTGTAGTACTCTACAGTATGATTAGGCAACAATGTGTCATTCTACCTGTGGTAAGTATTTGGACTGTTTCCAGATGTTGGCTATGACAGACAGTGCTATGGTGATAATTGTGCATGTTCCCTAAAACATACCAAACTATCTAGTTTGCTCAGTCCAGTAGCTTCTGTATGTGCAACCTCACTAGACAATGTCCAGTGGCTTTCCAAAATGGCTACAGCAATTTACAGTCCCACCAGCAGAGAGTGAAAATTCTTACTACTCCAAAGTTTAATAGAATTTTATGGGTAATTTTTCTCTCACAATCTTTGAAAATGCTAGTCTTTCTCCTAGAACATACTCTTCCTCCAACTTCTCCTTTACCTTGCTAACTCTGGGTAACCAGTAAGAATTCTCCCTCCTGGAAACCCTCTGTGAATCTTCAGTCTGGATTATTCGCTGCCCCTTGACTCCCACATCCCCCATTACTGTCCCCTCCAAAGCAAGCATCACAGTGTATTTGTACTGCTTGTTTACCTCCATAGCTCCTCCTCAACTGAGGGCTCCCTGAAGGCAGAGGTGTGTTCAGTGTAGTGTCTTGCACACAGTAGGTGCTTAATGTAAGACTGTTGGGGGAAAAAAACAGATAAAATATATTTTTCCTTTCAACCCTTGGCTCTCTTCAATCATTGGGAGGCCAGGTGAATATTAAGGCTTTTCAGAGAATTGTTGCCAAAACAACAAATAATAACTCCTGGGAAATTAATTTTCAGATCTTGCTCTTTCATTAGTAGCTCATCAAAGGACTGTGAGCACCCAGGGGGACTCTTAAAAATGAGTAACCGATCAGCATGAAGGATGGGCATCCTCTTCCTGAACCCCCACCACCACCAACAACAACACACAAACAGACACACCTCCTGTGAATCGCTGGGCCCAGGTATTTAACACAGTTATTACCAACTCCCACTTAGTGAATTATGGGCAAGAGCCTCCGGAGAGCTTTCAAAGATCTTCAAATGGCTGTTTAAAAGCCTGCGGTTGCTGAGACAGGCTCAGCTAATGGCATTTATTACTTGGAGAACAGGGTATTTACATAAAGCTAGAGTTTTATTATAATGGTCAGATGGCTCCTGAGAGGGAGGTGGAAGGGGAAGGAAGAGTGAAGAAGACACAAGCTTTCGTCTTGTATTCACTTTCATGAATGTTGTTAAACTCGTGCTTCTCGCCGTGGGGCCGGTTCTCTCTGATGCCAGCCTATCAGCCAAGCCTAGAGCAGGGGTTACTGTGAACATGGGACAAGAGGACGCAGGCACAGAGAACGACTCAGTTTCTCCGGAACAGAAGATTCAGAACCTTGGACAGCTCGTGCTGCCGGCTCTGCTGGTCAGCAAACTCGAACAATTCTTCTTTCTACTTGGTTCTTTCCATGGCAGGTGTAGGGGGCATAGAGTTAAGCAGGGATATTCACTCTGTTGTGGGTCTCTCATCAATGGCTTTAGGAGTCTCTGTGCATCTCTGCACAAGGAATGGCAAAAGGAAGATGGATGGAAGCCCAGCATTACTTGTATTCTGTGATATAACAAAACATATGAGACTGAAGGGCTTAATACAACAATGACTTATTATTCCTCATGATTCTCTAGAATCATGTTTCTTCTACTCATCTTGCTTGGGTGACTCATGAAACTGCAGTCGGTGCAGTAGTGTCAGGTCATAAATATAAATTTAATGGACAGCACAATGAAAGGGATGAGTCTAAAGTCGAATGTATGTTTCTCAGGTGGGAAGAACGGAAAAGAACATTTCAGAAAGAAGCAGCAGTGACAGAAAAGATGCCTGCCAATCTGTGAGGGTTGGCAAATGGTTCTGACAAGCAGATCATGAGAGAGGTGGGTGGGGGAGGGGTTCTTTCCAAAGACTCTGAGGCAGGTACATAGGGCACTTGTTACCAAGGAGACTTGGCATTAGCCTACAGATGTTGAACACCTGGAGTGGTAAGTATATTTAAATGAGTACTTACTACACAGCAGGCATGATGTTGAGCACTGGAAACACAACATCGTCTTGTATAATACTTACTGTTAGCTCCATTTTACACATGTAAATCTGAGATGGCCAGAGGTGATTCAAAATCCAGATAGTTTGGTTTCACAATGAGTTTTATTTATTTTTAGGGTTTTTCCCCATTTATTGGTACATTTTAGATATACATTATAATCACATTCAACATCAAAAATTTGTGCCTATACATGATTTATCTTGGCTCACATTTTTCCCATTCCCCTGCCTTCCTTATCACCCCTCACTCTATATGCATATGCTTTATTTCCATTTTTTTATTTTTAACATCGTTTTTTCTTTCCCTTCCTTACTTTTCTCTACCCACTCCCTTTTCTTTTTCCCTTTGTACATGTTTTCCCTATTTCACAACACCTATCATACATTTTGTCATTCATTTATACCTTCAGTTTCTCATAGTAGAGAAATGATATGATATTTACACATCTGTATCTTATTTATTTCACTTATGACTATGTCCTCAAGGCGCATCCATTTGAGTATAAATGGCTCTAATTTATCATTTTTTATAGCTGAGTAAAGGTTTTTAGTTTTTTGAGACAGGGTCTCACTGTAGATCGGGCTGGCCTTGAATTCACAGTGATCCTCCTATGTCAGCTTCCTGAGATCCAGGATTACTGGTATATACCACCACGCTAGACTTCAGAATTAGTTTTAATTGCCACATTCCATATTCTTTTGGACATGGCTGGAACACACATATATGACAACACAGAGACACATAGAAACATATAAACATATACCAAAACCAAACTACATGTGCACACATAGATATATCCATAACAGAGCACACAGATGTGTGCACATTCCCTCACACAGGGTGTCCACACAAAGCACAGACCGCATAAGGGGCTTGGAGACTCATGCATACATACTACTCTATGGCCATTGCTCACCCTGGGGGAGTACAAGCTGAGGCCCTCCTGGGAGACGGCAGGAGGAGTACTTGGAGAGTAAAGGAGGAATGATGTCACACACAGTGGGCTGTGGGATCCAGACACATGCCATCTCTAGTCACGGCAGCTCTGTCCCAGGCTGGCTGCGTAGTGCGTCTCTCCCTTAGCCGCAGTTGCCATGGGACCTTTTGTTGGCAGGTTTCCTACACTTTGACCTCTTGCAGATTCTGGCACTTACATTAGGTTCCAGGTGTAGGAACTCACAAGATTCTCTTGGGACCAGGAAAAAGAAGTCAAATCGACACAATCTGTGAGCTGGAACCATCACTTATTTCCTTAAATCAAATGTTGTCAGCTTCAAATCCCCACCCCGCTGGCCAAGGAAATTCATCTGGCCATGATGGAGTCTCTTCACCTTCAACTTTGTAAGTGAAGAAAGGTCACAGCCTGGATACTTGGAGACAGACCCACGGGGAGATGCTGAAATGCTCGGTGTCCCAACTCAGATCATCCCTGAGTACCTGTGCTGAGCATGAGCAGAGACATTTCCTGGATCTGCTCTCCCCTGCTTGGCCCAGGTACAGAGCTGGTGTTGTGCCCAGCTGCCCTTACTCCATCCATTCCTTCATCCGCTACATGTTTCTGGGCACATCTGGTGGGAGAAGTACGGGAAACACCATGATTAAACAGGACTGTGGTGAAGAAGCACCAGGAAAGGCAGAAGGCCCGTTACCCTCAGACTGGCAATATATTCCTCCTCTCTTCTCTTGGTACAACCAGTTTGTCTTGACTCTGTTGCGTATGAGCTGAAAACCCTGAGCCTACCCAAGTCTATGAAAGTCCTTCACACAGAAGTGAATTATCTGCCATTTTATGATGTCATTTCCAAGAAGTTGGGCAGCCACCACCTGCTAGGGATAACAACAGAGGCCCCCTCATCATTTCTCTAAGACCAGAGCCTTCCTATAAAGAGCCTTCTGTGTGGTCTTTATAATGTTGCCAGTGTTTTAGAAGAGGGTGTGGAGATTGTCAGACACACCCAAAAAAGTCTTGTAACAGCATCCCAAGAACAGTCAGTTAAAAGGGAGGGCCTAGTGAAACGATGCCTTCTTTTATCAGCCTAATTCTCCAACACAACCAACCAACTCCAATAGGCTTCATTTAAATGAAATGCACGTTCTCTGCACTATAAAAATGACTTTATCACAGTCAAGAAGAGAACGATTAGAAATAAATATGTTGGTGATTGAACACAGAATGTCAGGGACGGGGGAGGATGCAGGGTATTGTGTCTGTTCGACATCAGCTGGGTTGACGGTGCCCCTTTCCCAGGCAGAGGCAGGAGGGCCACAGGGTAAATGCTGCTCCAGCCATACCTGGTAGCAGCTATCTGACACACTGGCCACTCTGGACTGCCCTGGCCACTAAGGCCTCCTCTGGTGGTCAGCACAAAGGACATGCAGAGGTGAGATGTGGAACCAGCCTGTCTGACTTGGGACACCAGCTCTTCCACATAATGGCTGTGTAGCTTTAGATGAACTGGTTAACCTTACTGTGCCTCATCTTCTCCATTTGAAAAACAGGGTTAATGATAAGGAAGTGTTACTGAGCTGGTTGCAAAAACTAAATGTTGTAACACACTTGCTGTGACTTGGTAATAGTGTAGCCTGTGCAGCCAGCTTTTTGGGCTCAGTTACTGACCCTTCCACTTAGTTGTGTGTGAATCTAGCACATTATTTTATTTCTCTTGGCCTTGGTTTTCTCATTTGTGTGATGGGGCCACTAACAACCCTTCCATCCTAGAGTAGATCTGAGATAACCAATTTGCCACAAGTGGTACAGCCCTGGGGAGGAGAAGGCATTCAACAAATATTGGCAATTAGACCATCATTCGGCTTGTATCTCTTCTCTAGTATCCTCTGGATTTTATATGCTAGATTTTGAAAGAACCACTCATCAATGCACTTACTGAGTGCTGAGTGGAAGATGTGATAAACTCCAGGGTCTAGACCCTGTAGTGCCTTATTCATTCATTCAATCAACAGACACGAGGTAATGTTACATCAGGTTCAGGGATAGCACAAAGAACAGAGAAAGAAGCTCACTATTCAACGTGGGAGACAATAAGAAACCCACAGAGGAGGCCACAAACAGCCTCACGTAGCTGATTTTTGTGTGAAGAAAAACTGAGCAGGGAAGGTCGATGATCTTAGCAAAGGCGGTCAGCTAAGGCCTCGGAGGAGGAGCCGAGGTAGCGTCTTGAAGCAAGTGAGGACTCACGGAGTGGAAACCCAGCCGCGCGCGGGACACGGGGTCCACGCACGAGTCTGCCAAGCCCACATCAACCCAGAGCCCGCCTGCTGCGCAGGACATCGGGAACCACCACCCTCCACTCATTTCCCCGCCTCTAAACTGAGCAGCCACCAAGTCTGTAGGTCTTACAGGTCTTTTCCCAAACACCCTCCGGAGTCGTAGTCTTCTCGTGTCTGATGTGGGCGTCCCTGTCCTCTCCTCCCTGGGCCACAGCAGCGGCCTCCTCCGCAGCCCCCAGCCTCAGTTTCCCTCCCACCCCTGCCCCAAGCTGACGGCTTTCTTACGACTTTAGTGAAGGGAGCCCCTCCTTCAGCCTCAGGCTCCTGTTACCCCCACGAGGCATCCGTTGCTTTGCCTGGAATTCAGAGCCGTAAGGCAGATCTCCCTATGCCCGCGGCCATGGCCCTGGAGGACTCTCGCCCTCTGAGAGGTCTTCGGGGTCCCACAGGCTGGGGTCGGGGTGCCCCGAGAACCCTTCCTGGGTCTTAAGTGTAAACTCCTCCCACCCCCCGGGCGCGCCTGAAGAAACCAGTGGAGCTGGTGAGCCCTGACCTCGGTACAATTCGATATAAAATTCTCTTTGCACCCTCAGCAGGAAAGGGGGCTGGGAACGGTGACGCGACGGTTCGTGGCGGAGAACAAAAGCGCGGTGAGGCGCGGCAGCAGGAGCGCAGCGCCCTCCCTCTCCGCAGCCGCACACTGCGCCTGCGCGGCGGGCTTCTCTGCAGCTCGGGGTCGTGACTCCGGGAAGAGCAGAGCAAAGCGCGGTGTTTAAACACGGGCGAGACCGGGCAGAACGAGGTGGGCCGGTCTGGAGCGCCCCCCGTCCCTGGGCTCACCCGGCGGGGTGACAGCGGGGAGGGAGATGGTCGGGGCACCCACCCCGGAAGCAGAGGCAACGCGATCCCGTGGGGACTAAACTCGAGAGCACAGGGCCTTTCTGGTCCCTAAAGTTACCAGGACTCCGTCAGACTGGGTACGACCTCCAATATTTCTGAACATGGGCGACATCGAATCAGGACGATCGATTGGGCCCTCCTCCTTGCTGTAGGGTAGCAGAAACCCCGACTTCTCAATGCAGTGGGTTAGACCCAGAGAGCCCCAGGCTACTACCTTACCAGCGTGCCTGCCCCGTGCCCTCACTGTGCCCCAGACATCCGTTGTCTCCCCCTTTTTTCCGCCAGTGAGCCGCCGGCTTTCCGGGTTCCTTCTGCCTGGTACTGACCTGTTCTTTGCACCACTGGCTTCTTTCGACCTCAAACCCCTCCTTTTCCTGGAAATCCTCCCTACAGGCTCAGGCTGGAATTCTCACCCCATACTCTTCTCTCTGACGTCTTCTGTCTTCCAGTTCATTCTCCTCTCTCCCAAGATGAGTAACAAATCCTTGGAAGAACAAGGACCTCTTGCTTCTTGTGTCTTTTCCAAGTCTAGCTGAGAGCCTGACCCGTCTTACCCTTCTCCCTTCTCCTTCCCCTCCAGAGGAAGTACTAGATCTTTTCCACTGCAACATTTGCATATTGAAATTATGGCGGGGATTTGAAGTCCTGCCCTGATATCTTCGCCTGGTGGTGCAGATTCCAGCACAAGGGGGACTGAGGCAGGAAGGATGGATGCAAGTTCAAAGCCAGTGGGAACTATGTAATGAGAGCCTGTCAAAAGGAAAAGCAAAGAAAAAGAAGAAAATAGAAAAAGAAATGCCATCCTCACGCTGCAGTTTCGAAGCCATATGAATAAACAAAGACCACTAATAATGAGGGCAAATCCCTGCCTAGTGCTTGTTGTGTCTTAGTGCTGTTCTAGGTGCTTCCCTTGCTGTGATTTCACAACAGCCTTCTAGGAAGGGCAGAGTGGAAAACAGTACAGACAAGTTAAGCCTATGGTCACACAAGGAGCATGAGGGGTTACATGGCAGACCAGCATTTGAGCCCAGGCCCTGGGCCTTGTCTCCAGTGCCTTGCACACTCGAATTTCAGTGCTCACATTTGAAGTGGCAAACTAGGCTCAGTAGTTACAGCATTGTGGGAAAATTCCCTCTCTTAATTCAGGCCTGGTTATGTGATAGTAAAACTGATTATGCTGAGAAAGTTGAATGTCTACAGAGAAGGTCTTGTTTCCTGTCTGCTCACAAGATTACAAATGACCAAGCTGTGGGTGGCAGGGAAATGTGCAGGGATTGACAAGCTGGGACCCGAACAGCCCCAAGCTAAGAGTCAAGGGGACTCAGCCACCCACCTGCCTGTGCCACTGACTTGCATATCTTTGCCTTCCCTGTGCCTTCAGCTGAACTGGACACTCATCATTGCCATGATTACTCAGTATGCCAGGGACATGTGAGGCACTTTCCCTGCATTGAAATAAGTCTGTGAAGCTGTGAAGCACTTTCACTTGTGATGGGGAAACTGAGGCTCAGTAATGAGAAGTTGCTGCTTGGGAGGTGGGCAGAGGTCGGTGCCCACTCCTGGGAAGGGAGGGCTACCCTCCTTCTATCTAGGTGGGAAGAGGAGGGGGAGAGCTCTGTTAGCCTGGTCTCTTCCACAGCTATGAATAGTTAAAAGGCAATTACAATGCTAATTTGCAGCACTAATGGCTCCGCAGTGGAGTAGGGGGAGTAGTGGAGTAGGGGCGCTTCCTGACAGGGTTCTGCTGGGGATGGTCCCCTTGACTCCTGGCCAGGGCTGAGCCACAGCAGATATTGGCTCTTTGTGCCCAAAATGAACTCCCCCACATCCTTTTTCACTGAAAAGAAAGTGTAACCAGGAGCAATGAAGACACTCAGGAAATTTCTTATTTGTGCTGCTCTCCTTGGAACAAGAATACAGACAACAGTAACAACAACAGAATGTGCTGGACATCTTGGAGGCGTGCTGCCCGGGGCTCGCCAGCCCCTCGCTTTGGGCGGTGCTTCCTGTACTACGGTCTCTGCCCCGGCACAACAGGATGAGAACAATGGTCCCCAATGCATAGAACCCTTGTGACCTCGGGGACCAAAATACACATTCAGAGCCCCCTGCTGCAGTCCTGGTGACAGTAGCCAGGGCCTGGGGATGTCACACTAAGTGGACGAGGTCCCAGAGTGAAGCAAACAGAACAAAAGTGTGGGTTGTGCTTCCTTGTGGAAGCCAAGCAGGCTGTGGTCACGGTGGTGTGGAGCTGTTGCTTGGGTTCGGGGAAGAAGTGGCAGCTCAGGCGGGTGGGCAAACCCAAGAGGGATAGGGATTCCCAGACCTGGGGCTGGGCCGGTGCTTCCTGGGGATTCTGTAACTCCCATCCCACCAGTACATGCGTGAGCACCAGCTTGGGACAAAGGCTGTAATCTCTGGCAAAAAAGTCCTCGTGTAAGAGAAAGAGACAAGGACAAACCTTAATATCAGGCGGGGCTGAAAGGACCCAAGGAAAAGGCCAGCCTGGCTGCCTCCAGGAGTCTCCCGGAAGGATAAAGGCTTTGGAGCAGCAGAGGGAGCCCTAGGCAGGCCACCTCCTGGAAGGCCTCTGTGTCACACATGGACCTCCAGGGCGCCCTCCTTCCACTCCCCGAGGTTGATGGTTCTCCAGCTAGAGTGCGTGTCAAGACCTCCTCAGGAAGAAACAAAACCAGACAGAACAAAACTTCCTGCAGCTTTTATTAAAGTCAGGTTCTGGTCCTGACCCAGAGGCCCTGATTCAGACGGTCTGGGTTGGGGCCTGAGAATCTGTGCTTCTAATATGTTGTCATGTTCCAGGTGCGGCTGGTCTGGTGACCACAGTCCAGGGACCCGGCTCTCCGGCCTCTTCTCCTCCCCATCCACACTCACCCTGTCTTCATTCGTGCTGACCCTGTTACCCACAGTTCCAATCCCCATCCTTACTCTTATCTGCCTGGGAAATCCCTTCTCATCCTTTGAAACCCAATTTGATGCTACTCCCTTCCGGAAGTCTTCTCGGACCCTTCTAAGCAGTTATTTACGTCTGTATTTCCCAAAAAGTTGATTTGAAACTCCGCTTATTGGAGCCATGATTCTTGCAAAATTGTTTCCAGCCCCCTCCTCCCTGTGATGGCGAGGCTGGGTCCTCAGGTCACACTTCTGGTGCGGTCACTGGAACGTTTCTCAATCAGCCTTGTCCCTACTGGCTACAGTTTACTCAATTGTGCTTCTTCCCAGCAGTGTGTTCCGGGAAACCATGTTGGGGACTTGGAACTGGTGATGATGGAAGTGTAGACGTGATTGACAGTGTTGACAGAAATCAGCAAATGCTATGGATCAGACTTCTTTTCCTTGGAAAACTGAACACCGTTTACCAGCATGAGACTCCTCGTGGCTTCCCTCCAGCTCTGCCTGGGCTCCTGCCGAGGATCAAATGTGCGTTTTCTCCACTGTGGGTCTCGAGGCATTGGCTACTGATTTCTCACCGCTGCCTGTTAGAACTACCACTGCCCAAGCTCTGTCCTCAGCCAATCACATCAGCACCCAGGCAGACCCCAGAGATCAATAGTAAGAGTCAGTTGAGAGGCTAACCCTGGGTCACAGAGAGACAATGGGCTTCTGAACCAAAATGACCAGAAAAAAGTGAAACTGAACTGAAGCACCCAGACTGTCCTGCTAGTGTGCCCTTAACTTCTGTCACAAACTAGGAGCACACGCGTGGGCCTTCTTTTCCCCAGCCAAGTGGGCCCGGACAGAGGCCTAGGGGTGGAGAGTGCGTGTCCACACGGTTACCTGTCTTCCCCGCTCAGGGTCTCAGACATCTTTCCTTAGCCAACCCCTCTTCAACCAGGAGCTTAGGATCTTCCCAGTGTCATCCGAGCACCTATGTCCCCACATGCAGAGCTAGGACCTGAATTCAGAACTGCGTGGTCAGGAGCTGAGATTGCTTTGCTCACTTCCTCTGATCATGGAGCTATTTGCAATTTGCTTATGTTTTATTGTCTGCTCTTATTTTTGAGCTCTTGGTGTTACTGTCCTGCCTCCGTGCCACCTCTGAAATCCTTGGGCCCCACCACTCTGGATTTCAGATCCCTGGTGTGGTGTTTGTCTGGGTGCACTGCATATGGAGTACCTGAACTACATCTGCTGTTACTTGAGAGTAGAAGAACAGAAACGGAAGCTCTCCCGGTGTGCTGGTCATTCTGTTCCACAGATAACTGCTCCAAAGCTCACAGACTTAAGGAGAGAATAGTTTGGGGCTGGAGAGTGCTCAGTGGTACAGTACTCCTTAACCTTCGAGAGGCCCTGGTTCCATGGCCCGTGCAACATACACACAAACGGAGGGGTGAGAAGAGTGGAGAGTTTCATCTGCTAAGCATTCCATGGGGCAGGGAGCGGTCAGGTTCAGAGGAGGCCTTTGCTGTTCCACATGGCAGCCATGGCCTTGCTGGGGAAGCAGGTGGAAGGTGCAGCAGCGCTGGGAGGAAGCTGCATAGCCTCTTCTTGCTCATGGCTTTGAGTTCCAAGAAGGGAGATTCAAGAGATAATGACAGAGGGCTGGGGATTTAGCTCAGTAGTTCCGGCACCTGTCTTGCAAGCGCAAGGGCCCGGATTTGATCCCCGGTAACCATATATAATACTGGGCGTGGAGACTCACCCCAGCAGCAACCAGTACCACATACCACAGTGCCAGGCGTGGTAGATCACACCTGTAATCCCAGCACTCAGGAGGCAGAGGCAGGAGGACTGCTGTGATGTGAGTTGGAGGCTGAGCTCAGGGCCAACTTGAACCACAAAGCGAGACCCTGTCTCAAAAAACCTAAAAAAAAAGAGATAATGACAGAGGCTCCTGGGATCCTGGGGCCCATCTGACTGCTGAGTTTGGTGCTATTGCTGTCACAGTCTGCCGGACAGAGGGACCACAGAACCAGCCCCGATGGGCAAGGAGAGAGACAGACTCCTCATCTCCACGGGAATGGCAGGGATGTACAGCCATCTTGAACCCACACATCTGGTGACTTGAAGTGATGGCACCAGGCAACGCACAACTCCTACTGCATTTCTTCATGAATGGGTCAGTTGGTCTTTTGCCAGGACTGGCTGAGGCTCCTCCCATCTGTGGCCACCCTGATCTCAGGGCCGCCCAGCACCCCGCCCCCTCTGTGGGTCCTGACCCTGTACCGTGCTGCAGCAATGGTGACAGAGACTCCTCCCCCAGCCTGGCATGTGGGAAGCAGGAGGAGGGAGCCACACTTCAGGGGGGCAGGGAGTCTGGGCTGCCCCAGGCCCATTTCCATCTCATTGATGGAGAGTTGGAGAAAAATGCCGATTTTTTTTTTCTTTTTAAGCACTGGAGACAGAGAGCAATCTGGGTTGCTATGCAACCAGCGCCTGTGCCCAGCTGATAACACCAGAGGAATTAACTGTCCTTGTCCTGCTCAGGCTTGGGAGGAGGGGCTGATGCTGCTCCCCAGGCTTCCATCAGCCTCCTCCAGCCCACTGCAGAGGGGGACCCCGGAGTCAGGTCCCAGCCCCCCTCCGGACTTCACAGAGAGCAACTGAAGGGGCCCCTTGCTTCCTGCATGGGTGGCACCTTGCTAGAGGGTAAAAAGTGGCTACCTGAGGGTCCTCACTTGGGCCCAGGGTGTCTCCATCCTCTTTGATCTGCAAATGAGCTGTGAATTACAAACAGCTCCAGCCGGAGGGTGGCTGTCAGAAGAGCGAGGCTGTGAGGGCACAAGATGGGCAGAATGAGGCCAACCTCTGGGGCAACAGAGAAGCACAAGTACCATCCTTGACAGAGCCCAGCCCGCACAGCCCCAGTAGCGAGGCTGACAGAGAATCAGACCAGGCAAGGACTTAATCTTCTGGTGGGCAGAGCACATGGGCAGGGCTGGCAGGGCCTGGGCATCCTGAGAAGGCTGAGTGCTGTTAAATACAGGGCCTGAAAAGCTAAGGACAGTCTGTTGGGGGCTTGAGGTAAGTGAGGCCCAGGGTAACATATTTAATGTGTTCATCTGTCCCTTCAGATCTATACTCCTGAAAGGTGAGGAAAGTGTAATATAGATATAATATATTTGGGGTTTCAGAGTCAGACCTGGCTTCAATTCAATCACTGATAACTATGTGACCTTGGGCCAGTTACTTTGCCTCTCTGAACATTAGTCACAAAATCGTCCTTCACTAAGTTGCTTCCTGAGGGTAGGATAATGCTTGTTTATGACTGTCTCCACTGGCTAAGCACAGGGTGGTCTATGCAGTCAAAACTGTTTTCATTATACCAAGATGTTTGACTTCTTTACTCATTTGCCAAAGTATACTAAGGATGTATGACATCAGTGCTGGTATGGATAAAGGGTGCTGTATGTTCTTGAATTTTCTAATGTGGTAGCTGGGTTAGAGATGAATATCTGTGTTTTTAGAAACTAATTCACCTTTCAGATTATATTTTCTATAATCTAGGCAACTTCCATGTCATGCAGTTTTTACTTTAAAATTTTGCAATTTTCCTTAGGCTTAAACATAAAATGAGGACGTTTTTATTTTCTTTTACAATATTGTGTTAAACAGGTTCCTTGAACTTCATAATTTTAAAACTATATCTTATTTTAGCATTTAGTAACTTTATTCCAAAAGAAATGTAAGAATGGATTCTGGACTTAAAAACAAGCTACTTATTCAAGCCATAGTTTATTCTGCTTTTGTTTAAGAATGCCTTATAAGAATGATTGTCTGACCAAAGAAACTATAAGAAATGAAAATATGGAAGCTGTGTTTCATTTGGATTTGGAGATAATTTAACTCAGCATATCTTTTGCAAGAGAACACTACTGATGTGAGATATGTTGTAGGGTCATTTTGAAACCCACCATTTGGTGTAGTTATCTTGTTCTGTAAGCTATAGAATACTTTAAATAGAAATATCATGCTCTTTAAAAGGAAAAAAGGTAGAAATTTCAAACTAGAAATGAAAAAATATGAAACAATAAGTAAGATCACATCTGTTCTGCAGAGTTGTGGAAGACGAAAGAGATCGGGTGTTAGGCTGAACTACAGTGAACTACTGCCACTTCTGTGGGTGAAAACTGGTCTCATATTGGTTCTTTCATTTGGTTGAGCTTAACATGTCACGCCCCATACAGTGTCCCACACCTCAGATGTCCCAGTAAGTAGTAGCGATGACCAGGGTGAGTGTCAGTGAATGGGTGCATGAAAGAAATCAAGGTCACAGGCTGGAGATTTAGCTCAGTGGTTCTGGTGCTTGCCTGGCAAGCACATGGTCCTGAGTTTGATCCCCAGTAGCCACATACCACAGTGCTGGGCATGGTGGCTCATGCCTGTAATCCCAGCACTCAGGAAGCAGAGGCAGAAGGACTGCCTTGAGATCAAGGTTAGCCTGGACTACATTGTGAGTTCAGGGCCAGCCTGAACTACAAAGTGAGACCCTGTCTCAAAAAAACTGAAACAAAAAGAAACCAAGATCAGGGCTGATCAGGGTCTAGTTGCAGGTGCTGTCCCTAGGACCCAGGAGATATTGACAGGTGATGGAGGAGTCCTAGGCCCAGGAAAGGGGTCCATGGCCCCAGAGACCGAGTTCACCACCTCTGCCTCTTTGGTCTGCCTCATAAGAAGCAGCCCCCTCCCTATGTGCTCTCTGTGTTTATTTTCCTTTCTTGACCCATTTAGTGAGTAAAAGTTTTGTTTTCAGGTTGCCATGGTTACCATTTAGTTGTACTTACCTTGTGCCCCATCTCCAAGGTAAGCACTTTGAGGGCATTAACTCATTTATCCTAACAATAATTAACTTGATCCTTACTTTTTAACCCTTTAACAAGAGTTTACGAGTTTCTTTTCATGGGAGTATAATATACAAACAATAAAAAGCACCTATTTTCAGTGTGTAGTTCCATGAGCTTTGCTCGTCACTGGCTTGTCCTGTGTCATTGTTGAGTATGGGCTGAACTGTGTTCCCTGAAACTTACAGGCAGAAGCCCTAACCCCAAGCCAACTGGATTTAGAGACAATGCCTTCGAGGAGATAACTAAGGTTGAATTTGTCACACAAGTGGGGCCCTGGTCCATAGAACTGGTGTCTTCAGGCACACAGAAAGTGCCAGCATGCACAAGGCCCTGGCTTCCATCTCAAGCAACACACAAAACACACACACATTGAGAGCGTGGTCATCTCTAAGTCCAGCAGAGAGGCCTTGGAAAACAGTAAATCCGCCACCACCTGGATCTTGGACTCCTAAGCCTCCCAAACTCTGCAGAAATACTCTCCTTTGCCCGCTCTATTCCTTCTCCCCAACACTTCTTTTTGGAGACAAGGTATTGCTCTGTGTCTAGACTGGCCCTTGAACTTGCAGTCCTTCTGCTTCAGCCTTCCTGGGTGTTGAGATTACAGGTAGGCACCACTGTACCTGGCTGAAAAATAGCTTTCTGTTATCTGCACCAACCAGCCCTCAGCATTTCACTGTGCCAGTCCTCGCTGAGGAGTATTGTATAAGTGAGTACCTCACAGGGAGCTGTTTTATGTGAGATGACCAAGACTTAGAGATGGCTAACAGCTCAACAAGGCTCTGTGGATTGGCTCAGGACTAACCTGGGCCTGTGGGCCTATGCGCCGGCGGGTGGAATGCAGCGGGGAAGTACACAGAGTGAGTGAGCACTTGCTTGCTTGCCAGCAGAGGAGGCTGGAGCCTGAGAGCCCTGCCGACTGGAAGGAAGCAGGGCTGTTAATCATGTGTCCTGATGAGCTAGGAAGCTATTTGATCTGAGCCCCTCAGTCCTATATCTTTGACTAGAAAGTCACCTTGTCGATATAAGCAAAGAGGTCAAGGTCAAGTTTTAGAATTTATAGAGACTTTGGCTCCGTGTCCTCTGCAGACACTTAGATCAGTCTCCCAACTCTGGTATATGACTCCTTCAGCCTAGGAGCTGGCAGAGCCTCGGGCATTGGGGACAGCTCAGATCCTGTAAACATCACTCCTCCTGGGGCGGGAGCAAAGAGGGACAGACAGTCTGGACCGAGTTTAAGTGTGATGTCCACAAAATGAACCATCCTGCAAGGACTATTAGAGGGCATTTCCTTAGGCCTGAGATCCACATCAGCTGGTTAGGAGGGTCTGAACAAAAAAGAGTCGTTACCACGGTAAGATTTTCATGGGAATAAAGAATGGTGGAAACTACCACAGGAATGGAAAAGTAGTAAAGACATTCTTTTTTTTTTTTAGGTTTTTTGAGACAGGGTCTCGCTTTGTGGTTCAGGCTGGCCCTGAGCTCAGCCTCCAACTCACATCACAGCAATCCTCCTGCCTCTGCCTCCCGAGTGCTGGGATTACAGGCGTGAGCCACCA
>PVIR01008442.1:0-36409 GCA_004026965.1 Petromus typicus
TTATGTTTTCTGGATATTTCATGTAAATGCAGTCATGCAATATGTGGTATTTTGGTTCTAGTTTCTTTCACTTAGTGTTTTGTTCTTGGGTTTATCCATGCTATAGAATATATATATCAATACTTAATCCTTTTTAATTAACCCAAAATTGGCTTTATAGATAACACATTTTATGTCTCCAGTTATTAGTTGGTAGGTAGACATTTGCATTTGTTTTCAAGTCTTTGCCTAGAATTTGTCACTATTCATGTACAACATGAATATGAACATATCAGATCAATTCTTTTGAAACTTAAGTCACATCATGTATTTTTTATGCTTAAATTCTCCACTGGCTTCCCTTTTCACTTGGATTAAAAGTTCAAAGTCCTTCTTTGACTTTCAAAGTCCTATGATTTCTACCATCAACTATCTCTTTAATTTTACTCTCCAACTCACCAATTAACCCCCTGTCCCTACATCGTACCCACCCAGCTATCTGTGTGCTTCCACCTCCCATTGTCCTTCCCTTTGCCCCTTTGATACAGCATCACTGGCTTCTGCTCTTCCTACTACACTGAGTAGTTTATATCCTAGGGCTCTGGACTGACTCCTCTGTGCACTGGAACATTCTTCTCACAAATACGAATGTGGCGTGTGCCTTCATCTCTTTTAATTTCTTCCTCAAATGTTACTTTATTAGAATTTTGGTTTTTGATTATCACAATAATAACATAGGAGCTCTGTGTTCCTTATTTCAGCACTTAACAACATTGGATGCATTACATGTTAGTTTTCTGTCTTTTCCTTGAAGATCGTGAACTTCACTGGGGCAAGTCCGATGTCTATAGCAGTGAGGAATGTGCAATTGTTTGCATGTAGGTGATGAATAACTCTAGCTCAGGGATGCATGGACTGCATTACATGAGAGTATCCAGCATGCAGTGGACTCACAGTCTTCAGCACATGGAACTCCAAGTGAGAGTCCCATGTAGAAAACCAGCAGGTTCCTTTGGTAGTGAGACACTAGGCTCAGACCCTTGTCTTGTTGACCTTCATTCTACTAGAGCCAATGTAGTGATGCTGATCAGAGTTAATCATAGGAAGATGAGTGCCAAGCTGCAGGTCAAGAGTTTCAGGAAGGCTTTCAGCATACACAAGTCCCTGTACACTTGCTATCAGCACCTTTCTCTCCCCAGTTGCCAAGCAATGTGAATTAAACAGACTGACTCCAGGACTGTGGTGTCTGCATAGGTAACAAACAGAAACAAGCCAGTGTGTGAGAGTGGAGGTGACTGTAGAGAGCCAGAGAGCTCCGGCCCTATCCAAACAGGGTAGCTGTTACTCCTCACTGCTGCTACAACCTTAGGGTCAGAGAGCATGAGCAGTCAGGGCTTTGTCAGCTCTTCTGACTTTTTTTCTTTTTTTTTGAGACAGGGTCTTGCTTTGTAGTTCAGGCTGGCCCTGAGCTCAGCCTCAAACTCACATCACAGCAATCCTCCTGCCTCTGCCTCCCAAGTTGTGGGATTACAGGCGTGAGCCACCACGCCCGGCACTGTGGTATGTGGTACTGGTTGCTGCTGGGGTGAGTCTCCACACCCAGTATTGTATGTGATTACCAGGGATCAAACCCAGGCCCTTGAGCTTGCAAGACAGGCGCCAGAACCACTGAGCTAAAGCCCCGGCCCTCAGCTCTTCTGACTTTGACAAGTCTGCAATATGGATCCTATATGACAAAACATTGACAAAAATATTGAAATATTCAAAAATAATGATAGCATAATGAAAACACTTTTAAAGACATTGCCACAGGGATCCTGTACAGACACACAGAGCAGGCTATAGACTTCACACTGTTCCCTCTAAGCGTGTGGGATCTATCAGTTAGAATACAGTGGTCCAGCTGCACTGTGGCACGCTGCACGCAGTCCAAGCTCCAGACTGTCGCATCACTTTCTTGCTAAGAGGACAGTCACAATCTTGCTGCCTTTGCGTTCTATTCTCCTTGTTGCTGGGTTCCTGGGTGTGGTAATTGGAGTAGTTACTTAGAATTTCTGCTCAACTGCTCTTTGGAAACAACTTTTTAATTAAAAAGTTAGATCGCCAAGACTAACTGAATATCTGGTTAGCTTGAAGTTTCATTACCAGCCTAGAGAAAAACATCTCTCCCTGTTCATTCCTTTACTTTCTGATTTTGTTCAAAGGACAGACAGGACCACAAGCAACCAACACCGGCTGAGGTAAAGAGCAATGTTTGGCCCTGCAGACCACAGGAACCTGAGGCTGCAAATTGCCAGGAATCTAAGTGGCCTGAGGGGGACAGGGAGGAACGGAGGTTGTCCTAAATCACGGGAGCTCAGTCCAGCGGGCTCAGGTCTAAAGAGGACATTTATCATGTTCACGTTGTCCTTTCTGTGTGCAAAATGAGGCAACTAGATCAACACAGAGCAGAAATGATGTATACTGAAAAGAGAAGTGCTTCAGCTTTTTAAAGAGGTTGAAACTAACAGGTCTGACTTGATTTTAGTAGGTTCTGTCTCTCCTTTCAGACTCTTCTCTGGGGCAGGAGTATTAGTATCTCTAGGAGAATGTTTTAAAAAACCCATGTCTGCCTTGTCATCCATGTTTAATTTCTCTTTGGCCACAGTGGAAGACCCCCCTTTATGGTGATGGCTGCTAGCAAAGTGGTTAGGGCTGTAGGCCCAAGACTTGCTCAGTTTTCTCTCTAGAGTGTAGCTCCACAACTTGGTCAATAAGTGGGTGCTAGGCCTGTGATCTTGGGCAAGGGTGCCCCCTCCAAGGGCCTGGGGCTCCCAGGTGATCTTCTCAGCTCTTTGAGCCTCAGTTTATTCATCTAGAAACTGGAAATGATAATACCTACCCTGTATGGTTGATCGATGTGCAGATTAAACGGAAATAGTCCAAGCTTTGTGTCTGGCATGTAATTAATAGTCATTGAACTTAGCTGTTATTATTGGTGCTATTATATATTATTACTAGGTTTGAAAGTGATGTGGAGGCCCTTAGGCCTCGGTCATGCTGTCAAGGTGAGGAAACCAACCACAGAGCTCATAGGCTCCTCACCAAGGTCCTCTGTCTGGTTGTGACAGGCCTGGGAGTGTAGCCTCAGAGCTCTGCTCTCAGACTCGTCGTGAGCTGGTGAGCAAAGGCTGCAGTTGTCATTTTTCTTGCTTCCAGCAGGAACACTGAGTGGCACAGACACTCGCAGTGTAAAAGGAGGGAAGTAATAGTTTGCGCTCCTTGAGACCAACACTCTCCTGTATCCCATGCCTGGCATTTGGTAGACGCTCCACAAATATTTAATAAATGAATGTCTATACACGACGTGATACAGGACTTCAGGGAGAAGAGAACAGATGTGTCATGGGGTGAACCGGTTGCCCACGAGCACCGACTTCACCCTTGGGAGTTGTCACTGACTGGCTTCCTGTGTCTCTCCTGAGCTCCCAGAGATGCTTCAGTGAGGACGAGTGCACGTACGTGAGGTATCACTGCTTCTGTTCCTCCTTTCGCTTTCCTTTCCCCCTGTGCATGTCTTTTTTGTTCTCTATCATCTCTTCTTTTCTACTTTCTCCTTATTTTTCTGTCAACCAGGGGAAGCTAGGTGATGCTGTGATAACGAACAGCCTCTTCATTTCAGGACGGTAGAGTCTATTTCACACTGGAGCAAAATCATCTTGACACCTGGGTGCCCCCCAGGACAGATGCCTACTTTGTGTTGGCACAGCGTGCTGGGCTTCTCAGAGCTTTAGGCACAACATGTGCATCCTGGTAGCAACAAGGGCTTCCACTGTCTCCACTTGGGTTGGGAGCCTGCAGTGGGGTCACGCTGGTGGTAAATGTTGTGTGTCACTTCCACCCACTGTATCCTGACTGGTCACGTGGTCCTCCCCAGGGGCTGGGAAGGGTGCCCCCTCCATGGGCCTGGGGCACCCAGGACATGAAGAAAACCAGATGGCACGAGCGTTGGAAGACTCTTCCACAATTCTTTTCCAGAACTCAACCCTTCCCCTCATCCCTTTCCCCTCTTTCCCATATACTCTCTTCTTTCCTTCGTTGTGCTTGCCCTTCTTCACTTCCCTCCCTCGCTGCTGGGTCCTCTTCTTCTTCAGTCCTGCTGCTCTTCTGTGTCCTCCCACTCCACACCGAGCGGATGCTGGGCAAGGCTGACATTGCCACAACTATCTGGCCTGCTTGACACGCACCTCTTCCCTTTCTATCAGTCCTAGCGCATTGTGTTTGATTTTCTATTTAAGACATAAGCTCTGGCCACTCCTTATACCTTAATCACTGAGGAGTGATCAGTTTAACTTCCTAATTTTGTCAGAAATGTCTCCAGGTCGCTGTATTCTCAGTTGCCAAAAGGGCCTTGGGGCATTGCGAGCTAAGACGAGACTTGATTGCTTTGCAACCTGTTTGTAGCAGATGAAGATAATTTGTGAGGCAGACAGGTGGAAAGAATGTAACATGGACCCATGAAAATGTAACATGGGCCGTGACTCAGCTAAGGGCTTCTCATGGAGTGTGGCTGGATAAGGTAAGCTCAGAGAAAGCTTGTGAAGCTGTGATTCTTCGACTTTGGCAGTCTTGCTGGTCGTGGAGGATAATGTGTTTGACTAAGAAGAACATGTATTATTTGAGGACATAAAAGGGCTCCAGAGTCTTACTGTCCGTAAAGACAGAACAAAACAGGTAAAGAGTAGACCAGGGTGTGAGAAAAGCGCGGTATGAATAGGCAATGCCAGGGTGAGGGTTTGATGGTCTTATATTGTTTCCTTTACTCAAGAGGTAGCTCAGATTACCTGGTAAGTGTTATTCTTTGTAGTTCTTCCTCTTGTTGTTTTTTCTCTCTCTTTGTAGACATTTTTGTATCAGAAAACGCTGAGGGTGGAAATACTGGGGAATTTAGATGTAGTTTGTTGAGATATTCAGCATAGACACGTCAGCTGTGGGTGATTTCCCCTAAAGCTGAAGGTTATAATTTTTCTACTCTTGCTAAGAAATAATGGTCTCTTGGAATGTGCAAGTAAATGAGTCATACTGTGTCCTGAGAATTGGTCTCTGTAATACATCCTGGTCTCTGAGAAAGAGCTGTGGTTGTGTAATGGATTTTAGAAGTCTCCAAAGATGGTTCAACTAACATATTTGTTAGCCTAATAAATGATATTGCTCTTGTCAAGATTTTTCCATATAGCACAATTTAATAGAGGAATCAATAGTTTCTCAGACATGACAAAAGGGTCTGGGTGTGTTTTGATGGGAGACACAAAGTCTCTTGTTGTTCTAATAAAGCCAAAATTGGGAAAAAGGTTTTTTTTCCCCTTCTTTCAAATGTATTTTTATGAAGCTAAAATATACATACTGCTTTCTGTAGGAAAGTGTTTGTTTATCAATATTTGCTCCTACGGTGTGTTTTTATTCTGTTATTATACATGAATAGACATTTTTTTCCTCTTCCTCCTTATTTGAGCTGTCAGTAACACATGCTACTGTAAGGAAAAACTCGTGAAGGTGTTTTAATCCACTTAGAAACATTTTTAGAAATGTTTTGGGCAAACATTGGCATCTACACACATTTGTTCTCATCAAAACCTCTTTAAAGTTCCCAGTATGATTTTCTATAGTAGCAAGCAATCTCCCAAAGACACTCCTGGCTTTGGGGTGTTATAAGCTTGTATGTGCTTCCTCGGACCCTGACCACCTTCTCAACCCCTCTTCTGACTTAAGTTAGTGGGTTAAACTTATCTCTTTGGGGGTAGTTGAGCTGCATGGAATGAACTTGCAGTGATACTGAGACTACTGGACCATCTGTGTGTGTCTTCCTCAGCCAAATATTTAGTTTTTGCCATGGAATGTGTTACTTGGAGGCTGTCTGACTTTCATGGCTATGGGTTCTACCTACTGGCAGAAAAATTTGCTGACATTGTCCCATAGTGGCTATCCCTAAATGACACTGTCATCAGATGTGAATCCAATAAGGATGAGAAAATGACTGTTAGGGACAAGTTTCACTGAACTGATGAGAGGCTGCCCTTTGCAAAGTTGGCTAAAACAGCTGAGATCCCTGGATGTGCTGTCTCTTAAGGCAGACACGTGTCAGAACATTTCTGGAGGTGACACAGGAGCACAGCAGTGGCTCGGGGTGCTAAGGTCCACCACAGGGATTTGTGGTACAGACCACAGTGATTCTCCCCTGGGGTCTGGTGTTTAAACCCTTGGCTCTGTACTTCAAGATCCCCCAGTCAAGTAGTTCTGCGTGGTTGGTCAATGCATGCATGCTTGCCCTCTTCTTTCCAGGTGATTGTAGTGTGCAGTCTAGAGTTGTGCTTCGGAAAGTGGGGGTCTGTGTCCAGGAGGAGCAGCATCCCCTTGGAATATATTAGAAATGTACCTGAAACCAGGGCTGAGGAATCCAGAATTCTTGCTCGCCTGAAGTCTTACCTGTGTTTCTTGAAGATATGAATCAAATTTGGATCACCTGGTGGGGTTTAAAAATAGATTGCTAGGCTCCACCTCCAGAGTTACTGATTGAGTAGGCCTGGGGTTGAAACCTGAGAATATGCATTTTCAACACGTTTTCAGGTGTTGCAGATGTAACTGGTATGTTGTTCACACTCTGAACATCATACAACTAGTCTCAGCAATTTAGATCCTTTTTCAAGTTATTGTAAGTAAAGTAATTTTACAACATTAGGATTTCAGCATCTCACACATTGACTCATGGAACTAACTGCATTGGCTGGAACTTTAAAAAAATTTTTAAAGGATTTTTTTTCCAGCAAGGAAGCAAAACATGAATTAAAACTACAAAAGTCAAGCTTTTTCCCAGATGATAATTATTGCTTTGCCATCTTGACTTAGCCAGTTTGAAAGGTTTATCAGGGTGATTGAATTGGCTTGAAAGATTTTTTTTTTCAGTTGTTGGAATTAGTTAGGTAAATTAATGGAAGGTTTTGATTGTAGGACACACTTCTATAGGAGAATGTATTGTTGCCTTAGTGGTAGGAGTTGAATGCAAACTATAATCTTCAGGGAAAGGTAAGATTTTGATTCGAATGTACTTTTCCAGTGGTTTGGCTGACAAGATAGTGGTTCTGCTTGGGTATCTACGGTGAAGATGGGGCTGGTGTGGCAAGTGTTCTCCAGGTGATTCTGATAAAGTCCTCAGCCTGAGAAGGCCTGGGCTGGGTGGGGCTCTCAGAGTCCTCTTTTTCTCTATAGGAACCAGCCCTTCTACCCACCTGACAGTGGACCTAGAGGAACACTGCATGGCCTAGCTAGAGCTGATTTTAAAGAGAAGTCAGGAATGCTATTTCTGAGTAATTTCCTAATGTTTGAACATTAGCAACACATATATATTTTTTTTAATGGAAAAGCCTTGAGTTGGCTGAACAAAAATCTCCAGTGGGCAACAAATATGTGATTGTAGGGTGTCTTCTTTACGTGTCTCTGAAGAGTCATTGAAGGTGAATTTATTCAAATTACCTAAGAAATATACCTAACTTCCTAGATTTGCTTTCTAGTATTGTAGTACTATATTGTGATTCTTCAGGATAGAATGGCAACAGGGAAATGTTATTGTATAATTTTTAACAGGATAATTTAACTATCTCAGGCTCCAGCTTATATCCATCCAGATTTTAATATACTAATCATCTTTGGTAGAACATATTTCTTTGGAAGTGGAAATTTGGATGTATTTCAGTTTTTAATACATGGAATTAGCAAGATAGGGGTTGGAAAAATTTCAAACTGAAGAAAAGAGGCCACAAAAGAATATTCAATCCAATAACTAAAGTACCTCAATGGTATATGCTTCAATTATTGGATCTGGGGTATTCAGGCCTGACTACATCTTCCTGCATATTGAATTATTGAAGCATTAAGTTCCTGTAACATTTAGGAAATAGATGGAGAAGCGACTGAAAATAGAAATTTAAAAAACAGACATCACATTCCTTTTTATTATTTTTATCTGTGCTCCCAAGGACAGAAGAGACACTTTCCATCTTTCTAAATCTTGGACTGGCATACCTAGCCTGGGGTGCTGTGTTGCTTGTGAATCTCTCTTCAATACCTGACTTTGCATTTAGCCCCTGAGACCTTTTACTGCATTCAGGGAAATCTGCCGTTATACGCCCCCATGCCCATCTCCTGGCCAATGTGTTCTCAATTCATAGCTTTGTGATTGTCCATTGTCTGAAGCTACTGATAGGAAAGTGTGACTTGGAAGGATAGAGTGTATCTCTGTGGTAACCACTGCTCATTCCATTCGATGGTGAGGTGCAGGTTTTGTGATCTCTAAACATGTGATCTGGAATGTGCTGGCAGGCTGACAAGGGGGAGCTTTCCAGCAATGGGATCCGCAGTCGTCACTATTACTCCTGTAACATAAATATAGGAGAATGGCCAGTGGGATTTCCCTGTGGCCCACAGAAGTGCATGGGAAACAGGATTCACTTAAATTATTCACATCTGGCTAATAAGAACATGGTATTTTGTTTCATTCTATTTCTCCTTTCCTGTTTCCTGTCTTGGACTCCCTTTGGAAAGGACAGAATTTGAATATTCTTGCATCTCAATGTCAGCCCAATGTCGTGTAATTTCTCCTTAACCACAAATAGGGCTTTAAGAAACGTGGGGATGCTAGAGAGATCCAAAATGGGGAAGGATGAAAGTGTGTTGCCATTTAGAAGACAAGCACATAAATTTTTGCCTGATGTAATATTTGTACTTGGGAAAGTAACTAAGAAAGAGATAGGAACAGGCAGGCCTTTCATTAAGTGAACAGTTTTAGAGAGGAGAAAAACATTATAGTAATTGAAAAGAAATATTTTGGCCTTTGCTTCCACTCTTGGTATGAGATTGGAATGTTCTAATCTGTTCAGTGTGAGCCAGAAATAGTTTCCTAAGGAGAAAGAAGTAGGTTCCTCAAAGCTGACCTTGGCCTCTTGCTCATCATGTCTGCTTTTCCACATGGTAAAGTCATTTCCGGTAGTTCTCCTGCAGGTGTGGGTGCTTATCCACAGGGATGGAAATCCTCATGTTGATCCACGTGGTGTTAGAATGTGCCAGAATCCATGTTCCTTCATTTTGTCTTTTCCCAGCCATATGAATTTAATTTTAATATCTCTGGGCATCAGTTTTTAATTTGTAAAACTTATATTTGCTTTGCTTTCTTATGAAATTTCCCAAATGAAATGTATCTAAAAGTGCTTTTCAAGTTTCTAAGTTACAGAAGATGCCTGTCACCTCACACACATCCCATTCTCTCTTCTGCACACATTCAGCTTCCACTCGTCCTGCAACTGGCAGTTCAAGTCCTACTTCCTTCAAGAAATGAACTAGCTCCTTGTTTAACACACTGTATGCATTTGACCAGCCTATTCATTTAGAAAGACAAAGTGTCAAGCAAAGGGCACTGGTAATAACTGATGCCTTTTATAGTAAAGAATTAATGCCTGCCATAGGCAAATCATGACAGTGGCCTCTGGAGTCTGCAGGAATTTCGTTACCCCTGCCTCATTTCTGACGTGGAAAAAGAGAATCATGAACCCAGTGTTCTGATTGCCTTTGCTCTTCAGGGACCTGCCACCCATCTTGAGGCACACAGTGCAATCTGGAGCCTCTGTTTGCTCATTTGTGAGCACTGTCTGAGAAACTCGAGAGCAGAGTTGCCTGGATCGCACAGCCTGAGATCCTGCCAAGAGGCTCAATTAAAGGGCTGATTGGAAGGAAGCTAAAGACAATCCCACCAAAAGAAAGCCCATTACTCAACTCAAGTTGCTTTGTTCTAGGAATTAGGAGATATGGTCTATGATTTGAGCATAACTCAGGGAACAATTTTGGTCTAACAGCTTCAGATATATTTCCAACAGGCTTTCTCCATTCCAACCTGCTGATTTTTAGTCTATAAACTTGCTTCTTTATGTCTAAAGAAATTCTGCCTAAATTCCTTGAGGGTCTGACCCTTTCTGAGCCTTAGTTTATGTTCTTTTGTTCTTGTACTTGACATTATCTCAAACAGTCTTGTAAAATCTTGCTTCTGTTCCCTTCAGAATTTTATATCTCTCAATGAGACATTTTTCCCTTTTCTTCGGGAAAAAAACTCAACTGCATTGCTCTGGTAACTTTTCTGTTTTATTAATACAGATAAAAATTTCAAGTTTTAAAAATGATACAGGGCACGTTTTTGGGCACAAGGCTGAGTACTCACTTTAAAAAAAGCTATTTGAGCAAAGTGAACATTTGGAAAATTCCCGAAGTGGGACTGGCCGGTAGGATGCTGGAGGGAGGGTGGCTGAGGGAGAAGCTGATGCTGTGGTCTTACGGAGACACCACAATCTAAAGTGGCCAGCAGGATGGGCTGCAGAGTACTGCTCTCTGATATGACTTAAAGTGATTCAGAATGCACTTTGATTCAGTAGCACCTTTTTGCCCATTCATTCATTTGGTATGTATTCATGATATTCAGTAGAAGATGAAATGCTCCAAACTTTTAGAAGTCACAGGTACTCATTTAAGAGGGGATTTTGAGGGCCTGTACTACATTAGGCAGTAAAACTACCAAGAAGCAGTTCCTGTCCTACAGTAGTTCACTATCTGGGGGTGAGGGAAGATGTCTAAACCTCCAGTCAACCATGATACAATGTGAGGGAAGCTCTCAGAACCACCTGAACTGAGAGGGACATCTCACCCCTCTTGGTAAGTGTGGGATGGAATGGGAGTCAGTAGCCAAGTCATCTGACTTCAACCAGGGGGGGCCACACTGTGCGCTGTGCAACAGGGGAAGGGCAACACAAGTGGACAGTTTCCTACGACTATAACAAATTATCATAGGTTGAATGGCTGCAAGGAACACAAATTAGTCTTATAGTCCTGCAGGTCAGGTGTCATGGATATTTTTCATGAGCTACAGTCAAGGTGTCAACAGGGCTGCAGCTCTTCCAGAGGCTCAGTGGGAGAACCTGTTTCCTGGCCATTTCTGGCCTGTGGAGGGTTCTGTGTTCCTTGGCCTGTGATTCCTTGCTCCATCTTCAGTGCCAGAAATTTCCATCCTCACCTCTGCTTCTGTCATCTCATTTCTAACTCTGATGCTTCTGCTGCCTTTTCTCACTATGAAGACCTTTGTGATTATAGGGCATATAACTAAGTAACCCAGGGTGATTTTCCCAGTCTAAAATCAAGGCCTCTTTCCGTGCATAGATACCACAGTTGTGGGAGTTAGGATCAGACCCCTTTGGTGGGGGTATTAGGCACCACCCACAGTGAAGCGAAAGGCATTTCAGGGGGATGGAGGAGGACTTGGATTTCCACAGGAAGGAGGAGAAAAACCTTCCTTCTTATATATTAATCTGGGTTTGTTACACCTGGGAAATTTCATTAATGGCCTTAAGTGAAGAAAGGAGCTACCACTGAATCTTAGCAAAGACAATTCATCTTAGCAAAGACAATAAAAATCAGGACAGTGTTATTTTTCTATAATGAAGCATCATGAAGCTGTACTTTAAAAATGACACAGATTCAGGGCTAGTTAAGCCTTGAGGCATCTTCATAGCAGAGCCTGTTGCTAGAATCAAGATGCTTTGCTATGGAACTGGCATGTGTCACTTTGATTCTCTGTCTGCCATTCTCTATAGAGAGGCCATTCAGAGTAATACCCTGAAGATGTGGTTCTTTACCACCTCACTAGTCTCTGAGCTCAAGCTGGGAACCCTAGCATTGGGGTTCCTCTTACTCATGTGCAAATGTCAGTAGTCATGAACCCGAATCAGCACTGTCTTCCCTGAACCACACCAGCTGAGCCAGCACAGCTCTGCCAGTGTTGGCAATGGCATGGGAAAGGGCATGTTGGGTCCCCTGGGCTCTACACAGTGCGTGCTTGCCCCGCTGGGTGAGACATGGGTAAAGGACACTCAGCTGTGCTACAGTTTCTGCTCTTGGTGATTGAATATGGATGTCTAGCTGCTGTAGGGCGAAACTTTCTTATTTTTAGATGTTTAGAGACAGAACTGATAAAGCTTTGGTGGAAAATGACTGACATACTGATTTCAACAATCCAGATAAGTTATTCAGCAATAATTACATAGTATTTAAACTGATATTTGCAAGTGGATTAAAAAACAAACTTCAAAATAAATAAAAAAATTCAAGTTTCATGGGTTATTAATTCAGTGTGTTTTAAGATAAGTCACACAGAGCCCCAGCAGTCAATGGTATTTTCTGGTGTCCCACACTGGTGTTCTCATCAGCCTTTCTGGAAAATTACCCTGGAGGAGCTTGTAGCAGGTGATCAGGAGTCCAGAAGACTGTAAAGTCAAGGTCAGTACTCCCTTAGTACCAAGTGCTGCTTTCCTAGTGATCTCTCTTTCTACCGAGCATTGCATGTTTGTGCCTATGCTGGCTTGATCTTGTGGCTGTGCCCCTTTCTGTAGGTTCTGATTAGGAGCCTGGGGTTGGCACAGTTACCTGAACCTGGGCCACCTCTTACTCATGTGCAAATGTCAGTAGTCATGAGTCTACCATATGCTCAGCACTTTCTGTGCATGTGACCCTTCAAGCCCACCTTGCACGAGGCAGGCATCAGAAGGATCCTGTCCTTTACAGAGGGACAAAAAGTGGAGCCTTGCTGAGTTCTTGTCACTTGTGGGCAGTGGGGGCTGGGTGTCAGGGGCAGGTGTGTTGGCTTTGAAGCTAAGGGTTTCTCCTTGTACTTTCAGGTGACTTGTTCAGCAAGAGGAAGGGGGCAGGTTTGAGAGGGTTCATTGTGAGTCTGGCTATGGGCCCCCAACACTTGCTTTAGGAAGAATTCTATGGTCATGTTTGACAACTAAGAATGTATGAGGACAAAGGTTTGAAGTTAAAAAGCCTCTAAATCATTATGGTTTGTGTCCATTATACTGTTTATCTAAGATCCTGGAAGTTATGTCTCTACCCTGCCTAGGAATAATAATAGTAGAAGCTTTATAAAATTGTTGAAAAGATTAAAGAAAGAAAGCCATCTGAAATAGGGTAGACGCCCCCATACAAATGAATTCTCTTCTTTATACAAAGGCCCTATGTCTAAGGTACAGTGCAGCTGTGCCCTGGCACAATGACAATGTTAAATTTGCTATTTTCATTGTATTTTCTACAGTGGCCCATTCATTTGACAGAGGTTTAGACCAAATTTGTGCATAGAATTGGATTGGATCTGGTGAAGGGCACCCTGATGGAGAGGGCTGGTGGGTATCCATCCAAGATGGCAGCTGCAAGACTCCCCTCTCCAACACACACACCAAGAGAGCTCCATGTCTGAGAAGCTTCAATTGGGCTCTCTTGTCTTTGGCTTTCTTTTCAAAATTTCCCATTAAAATCCAGAGCTATCAAGAAAGAAAACTTCTCAACTTTTGTGAATTTGTAGCTCATTCTAGGTAATTACTGAGAGATCCAGGGTAGGTTTGGATGAAGGCCTGAGATGTGGATATAGAAGCTAAAATAGCTTGCTTTCTCAGCTCAGCCCACATCAGTTGTTTCAGAGCTGACCTGATGACTACATTGTGCTTTCTCAACACTGAGTCTACAGTGCTGGCCTCATGGTGCCTGTTGGGGTCTGTCCTCCAATGTAGGTGAGGTTCTGTCTAGAAAGGGAGAATTCAACCACTGAATTCTGGTAAGAGTGTCTATGACAATCAGCATTAGGAAGAGGAAGGGGTACAATAGATTTAAGGAGTGAGTTGGGCACACACTGTATCTCTCACAATCTTGGGGGAATAGGATAAAAACATCAGTTTAAGATAGTAGCCTGAAAATCCAGGAAATATTTATTTTATGGAAGATGGCCATCCAAACTGTCCTAAATGAGGTGATGATGCAGTGTAATATTAGTTGTGGCCCTGCAAAAAATAAGTTGTACAAGCCAAAGAGAACAGTCAGGCAAGAGATAATTCAAGGTCACATATGAAGAGAGTTCATTCTGTGCAGAGCAGCCAGTCTAGTCAAGAAAAGATATCAAAGAAAATCTTCACAAGAGACTAGCAAAGAAGTGAATAACCACCGTTGTGGATTTTGGTTGATTACTCTATGTTTAGATACTCATTCAAGAGTGAATCCACTCAGCAAGATAAGTCCTTGTGAAGCAGGAGCTGTTTTCTCTGCTGTGCAGATGAGATGCTGAGGCACACATAGATTAAGGGACTTGCCCAAGGTCAGTGGTAAGACCACTGTGAGTGGTGAAATTTGAATAGATAATTCTCTTCAGAACCCATATTCCCACCTACTGGCTTCCTCTCTAAACTGTGGAGAAGATGGTTAGGAAAAATCCTACAAGAGATCAAGAGTGGAACTGTGGTGTATAACTGGTGTCAGACCTCTGCACTATTGAGCAAAAGCTGGACTGCCTAGTTATATGCTCTTTTTCTGAAGAGTGAGAAAACATAGTGCTGGCTCCTTTTCCAGAGAATCCAATGAGCTAAACTAAGTGCTCGAGTGTCAGATGTAGTCCTGGGCCCTGGCTTCCTGAGTGCAGTACTTGGCTTTGGGCGCAGGGCTGAAGGGATGTGTGTTCTCACGGCTGACTATCTGATGTCTCCTATGTCTCCTAGGAAGCACGTTTCCAGGGCTTCAGCTGTCTGTCCTCATGGGAACTTCAGCTGGCAGTCTCATCCCCTGGTAAGCATTTCTTTTGCCAGACTTGGCTCAGAGTATATTTACTAGAAAATGAAACCCTAGAAAACAGAAAAATGGTCACTACTCTGGACTTTTTTTTCCCTAAGTATCATCATTCACAGCTTCTACTGAAGAGAAAGTCAAATGTTTTGTATTTTGGGCAAATGATTTTTTCTTTTTGCAGTTTTCTGGTGATATTAATTATAACTTATCTAACTCCATAACAGATCTACCATATCTGTAAAATGAAATACAGCTTGAAAATCAGAAGAAATGCTGAGATTTTAGGGAAAGGGTATCACTTTTATTTTCAGATAAGATTTTGAATTATGACTAAGTTTCTGTTCTCAAACAATTTAGCATACCTAAGAAGAGGTTTTCTGTATTGGAACAAATATTGTTACTAGTCCTGAGCAGCAAAGAAATAGCTATATTTTTTCTACATTCTGCACCTAAAAAAGAAGATCAAAAAACAAAACAAAACAAAACAAAACAAAAAAAACCAAAAATGTGAGTCCCTTAATTGTTATCTGAAAAACCATGTCATTTTGCTTTTATAGATGTTAGTTTAATTTTCAACATTCTTAATGTGAGCTTTCAATGAGAGTAATATTAAAAGCTCTTTCCCATTCCTAAGATGTTTTCTGCATGTACAGTCTGGTGTCTATGTTTTATTTCTTTGTGCCTCTGGACTCCGAATGACTGCTACTTTCTCTTTGGGGGCTATTCGAAGGCACTCTGGAGTACAGGAAGATACCTTTGCACTCCCACCTCCTCCACAATTCACAAGCTTCATGGGCTGAAGTTTCACATTGTTACCACGCTGACTGTTCTTTTCATTTCTTGATTTGTTGATTATTATTTAGCTGTACTTCATGGTTCTGTTTTTGTCTATTTTGAGTCTGTGTTACGAGTAGTCGAAGTTCAAAGTTGTGATAGCCAGCTGGTCAGCTTTACTTATCATTTGTAGTGACTCTTTCAAGTCTAGGCAAATTCTATTTACCTTATAGTCTATTTTCTCTGATTTTAGCAGAGCTATCTGTTGGTTGGTTTAGCTTACCTCCCATGTCTTTTTCCCAGCTTTTTACCTTTAATCTTGATGAGCTAAGGGGGAGATTTATTTTTATTTTTCCGACTTGATTCATAGAGCTTTCCGAATTTGTGGATTGGTGCCTTTCATCAATTTAAAAATTCCCTACCACAGGGCCAGGGATTTAGCTCAGTGGTGTCACTGAAAGCACAAGATCATGAGTTCAATCCCTTATGGTTTATTGCATCTCTAGTAATCAATAAATGTTGTCTGTTTTTTTACTTTAAAAAAATACTCAGTTAAAAATAACTGAAGTTAATCTAATATCTTTGCCTTTATCTAAGACACTACAAGAACTTTGTGGTGTTTTAAGTCCTACCATCTTTCTTGACTTATCTACTATTTTATTATACATTTCATCTCCATCTTGTTGGTTTTGGACATTGTAGTAGGTGCTGTGTGCACTGCTCCATTTCTCTTTCAGGTCAGAGGCACTCTCACTGGATGTTGGTGGTGACTGTTCTTATCAGAAGAGAATGATCTCACCCAAAGTCCTGCACCTCCTCAGAACAGCTCACATTTAAGCTTGGTCAGCATGCATTAGTGTGTATATCGGGGAATAGAAATCCCCTATCCTAAAAATGGGGCAACTCTCACCATCAATCCAGCTCCAGAGGGACCAGATGATATCTTTTTCTGTGACTATATCAACTTTTTTCTCCTTTATTACCAAATAAGATTGTCCCCATGATGCTTTCCAAAACACCTCGTGCATGCAAATCTAAAATTCAGACTAATTTCCCAGGATGCTCATTCAGACTGAGCATCTATGGCCAGTTTGTTTGTTTGGCCTCACCCACATATTTTTCTATTCTTTCTTCTTCTTCTTCTTCTTCTTCTTCTTCTTCTTTTTTTTTTTTTTTTGCTAATATTTCATTTTTGCCCCTGGGATCAACTTCCTTAGAATTTCTCTAACAGAGTTTGGTGAGTGATAGTCTTAATTTTGCTTGGCTATGAAAGATTATTTCAGGGAGTTGATTCTAGGTTGATGATTATTTTCTTTTAACTCGCTGAGGACGTTATTCTATTGTTTTCTGATTTCCATTTTTGCTATTGCAAAGTAAGCTGTAAAATGAATTACTGCTTCTTAGAAGTCTGTCTCTGGCTCCTGGTCAGATCTTTTAGTCTTGATGATTTGCAAATTCATCGTAGTGCATTTTAGGGAAGATTTAGTTTTATTTTCTCAACTTGAGAGTCATAGAGTTTCTTAATTCGTGGGTTGATGTCTTTCATCAGTCTAAAATCTTCAAACCATTACTTCTTTAAAATATTTTCTACATTGTTGCCCCTAAGATGTTGGATTAAATGTATATGAACTTCTTTCTGTCCTAGACTTTTCGAAATCACTCTGGTATTTTTTGTCTCATTCTCTTTGATTACCTGTACAATAATTTCTTCAAATCTATCTTCCAACTGAAGTATGCTATACTCAGCTCTTTCTAATCTGTAAGTATGCCCACTGAATTTTTCAATTGTTGTATTTTTTTGTTGTTTCTTAAAGTTTTATGTGTTCTATCAAATCTAATTTCTTGATAGTTTCTTTTTTAAAATTCATTTTTTAATACTTTAAAATTTCCTTTAAACACATTAAAAATATTTGTTTTACATCTTGTGTTTAATAATTTCAATATCCAAAGTTGGTCTGGCTTTGATTCTGCTGGCTCTTGTTTTAGGGAACTTTTGAATTTTATTAAAATTTTTTTTTCTTATGGTGAACATACAATTGTAGGAACATTTTCCAGGGAATTATTTGAGAATGGATTAACAGTGTGTTCCCCTAGAGAATTTTGTTCTTGTGTCTGCCAATGTATGGGTCATTACTAGCCCCGGGGCTCTTTATACCATTTCCAGGTGTGAAATGTTTTGAGACCACCCAAGTGGTTAAATTTTGAGACAGACCAGGAGCTCTGGATTTTGGCTTTCTTTCTACTTCACTCTGCTCCAGTTCCACTGCTGCTGAACTCTGAAACCCAAATACTAAGTGTGCCATTTGTGGCAAGTACTTGGAAAGGGTGCTAAAATTTGGTACATGCTGATGACAGCCAGCTTCTGTTTACCTTTCTTTCTTTTTTTTTTTTTTCTTTCACTTAGCTTTTGGCTTCTGAGGATTTCTTATTTGCCAGCTCATTGATGATTTTTAACAATGTGTTTTATATTAGAACTCACCTGTTTAGCTGGCTTCATAGAAGAGTCAGTCAAATCAGCTAGTCCATCAGACTGCTGCAGATAGAATCTCCTGAGCCTCAGTGTTCACTTTTGTAAAATGGTAATAATGATAATATCAGTTTTATTGGAGTGCTGAAAGAACTAGAAACTAGTGTACCTGTTTCCTACAAGGCAGAATTTCCTTAGTTTTCTTCAGGGAACACAATATCCTCTTTGTTCAGGCTCTCTCAAAAGACTCAGATTTGGAAAATGCTTCTGATGGCAGATCCTCCTGGAGCATCATGAAAGCCCTGAGAAATCCTGTAGTATTCTTTGAGTTGACATGATGCAGACCAGAATCTGTCATGAATATCTCTTAATAGCTCAACCGTGAATTACTATTTGGGGAATATTGATGTATTAAAGACTGAATGAAATCGTCTGAAAGGCTATTTCCCCCACAAACATTTTAGGATTTCATGTTGGGAGAGAAGAGAATGAAAGGGGTGATCTGGGGAAAAGAGTGTGTCGAGAACATCTTCTTCTACACTTCAGGAACCATAACCTCCTCTTGGAATGACGTTTCTACTTACTTTGTATTGGAGAAGCCAAATGTGAAGTGTGCCCTGCACACGTATGGAGCCTCCCGTGTTGAACCTTTGTCACACATACAGTTGTCTCTTTGGATGAAGGGCTGGTTTGACTCCAATCTTCTTAAGAAGCTTCTAATTTAAGAAGATTCAAATAGCTCATTTTGAAGCATAAGGTTTGAAGTAGACTGGGTTTGATTTTTTGTTTGTTTGTTTTTGAGACAGGGTCTCACTTTTGTAGTTCAGGCTGGACCTGAGCTCACTATGTAGCCCAGGCCAGCCTGCAACTCATAACAATCCTCCTGAATCTGCCTCCTGAGTACTGGAATTACAGGTGTGAGCCACCACACCCAGCAGGGTTTGATTTTGAAAGCAGAAAGCGCTCTCTCCAGAGGTTTATGAGGTGCAGAGCATCTGTATTGTGTTGAGATTTACCTTTAGGTTGACACCCCACTGTTACGGTTTGAGTCTGGATGGTCTCTCACATCCTCATTTGCTCAGAAGTAGCAGAATCTGGATTGTATGATGCTGATAAGGGTGTGTGATTATCAAACCATTACACATGAGAGGTTGAGCATCACCCTAATCCCAATGGTCTGGATGAAATAAAAGAAGCAGAAAGATATGGTGAAGGTCTCTTATTGCCTTTGCCACCTTGCGAGTGCCATGTTTTTTTCTCCAATGACCATTTGCCATCTTTGTCTTGAACCTGGCTGATTATAGATTGAAACCTCATCGAGGTGTGAGCCAAAAAACACTCTTTTACTCTAACTTTGGGTGATGGGAATTTTGTTTCAGCAATAAAAGAAAAGTAACTTATATACCCACATAGAACATTTCTGATTCCCCCATACAAGCTACACCCACTGCTCATTATTTGAGAGAAATGAGAATTAAGTCTTTTAAGGGGAGGGATAAAAAGTTCTTAAGTTTTGGGGGGAATAGGACACAGGACAATTTTTATACCAGAGAAAGAGAAATGTGTGTATCTACATGTTTTTGAAGTTAATTAAGGACTTTAATTCCTTTCCCAAGAAGAATTAGGAGCAATCTCTCTTTCCTTGATCAGAACTATGAAGGGTGCTTCAAAGTGCTTTTTCCCAAATAGCAGGACCAGATAATTTCTGGAATCTAGCCTGGTCTTACTGAAAACTGAGGTCAAAGCTCTACTCATTTTGTCTTTCCCTATGACTCTTGGGAAGATGCCTGACTGACGACATTCACAACCACCCTGGAGGCTGAAAAGCCTGCACTGGATAGTATGCTACTCTGTGAGTTGAAGCTGGGCCTTCTCTTTTTAAGTTGTGTACTCCCTGCCTCCGAGGAACCAGAGCTGCTTGTTACAATGCAGATTTCCATGTTCAGACCCGACCCACCTAGAATAACCTGTGCAGTTACTGTACATATTAAAGTTTGGGTGCTCCACAGTCAGTCTGTGGCCTACACACATTCAGACTGCAGCTTTCACAGATACAAATGGACCTCACATTATGAACATGAAGAGATTACAGAAGTAGCTCCTGTGTCTGCTGGACCTTATCACAGCTCTGCTCTGGGTCTTACTGTACAGTGTGACAGTTTACAGTAGAACTGTGCTTAATTGGAGCCCATGAAGTCAGGAAATGAGAGGAAAAGCAGTAGTGATAGAAGGGGATGCTAGGAAACACAAAGCTATAACCAGAAACAAAAGTGAACATACAGTAACTGTAAAAGGAAAAAAATAGTTTATTTCCAGTTGTATTCTACTATACCACCATTTTAAGGTACAGAACTGTAAAAATAAAAATATTTTATTTACAGTATTTGTGAGTGGGTGATTTTTTAATGCTTTACATTGTATATTTGTGTCAAAGGTGTATAAGACTCATTTTGTTGGTCTTACAAATAAATCTGGTTTATGAACATTCTCCTGGAGGGGCACTCTGTCATAAGTTGGGGACTTACTTGTATAGGAGTATCCTCAGCTGTGATCTCTAGAAGTGGCTATTTACGACACGGGCATTTTTGCCTGACCTTTTCTTCAGTACTTGCATTTGAACCTAGTCATGCACATGCTAGGCAGATTTCATACCACTAAGATACATCCCCAGAACTTTTGCCTGGTTTCCAACATGCAAAATCAAAATACTCATGTAAGCTTCAGAGGTCTCTCTCCGCCTCTCACCTATACTATAGTTCTCAGATGTAGAGTCTGGTTAATATGCTTTTTGGCCTGGACACTCTGTTTGAAGTAACTATCTCAAAATGTGGGCTAGAGGCAAACAAAGTTATTATAAATCTTACATCTCTACGTAAGTCTCTGTCAAAATTCTTTCAAAACTAAGGTCACAAACATCATTCCCTACCAGTCTGCAAAGTAAGCAGAAGAAGTACTAATGCTGCTATTTTACAGAATGAGAAACCAAGGCTTAGTTAGATGACAGGATTTGTTCCAGCTTATGAATGCAGAACGTGGCAGCTTTAGAGTCTGAGGTTTCTTTCCTGCCCACCCTCCCGCCCCCCTCTCCCACACCCAAGTAATTCTGCCTGCCTCCTCCTTGCTCTCCCATCCTGACACTTTGCATCACTCTTTCCACTGATACGTCAGCCAAATGGCCTGTCTGTGCCACTCAGCCCTGGCCTTTGCAGACAGGTACACTTGCCACCATATCCCTTTGTACAGCAGTGCTGGCCAGTACATATCCAGGGTGGCCTCGCTTGTCACTGTTTGCACAGAGGAGAAATGTGAGGGAAATTTGGTAAACTGTTTTTTTCTAAGGACACTGCTTTGTGAACATTCCCTTCACTTTGCCAACCTTGCCAACTGTTGATTGTGTAAAGCTAAAAATAACTTCACCTAGAGCGGTGCCAGGATGGAGGGGAAGGTGCATCTGCTGTCTCCTTTTCTCACCCCCAGGATGTACACGCGCGTTCTCTCTCTCTCTCTCTCTCTCTCACACACACACACACACACACACACACACACACACACACACACCACACCCCGCAAGTGGGGGCTGGGCTCAGCGCAGTTTGGCAGAATGCCCAGGAAAGACATTGGGTGATTCACACCCTCAGACATTCAGAACTGCAGTAACGAGAGAGTCACTGTTCTTCCCAAGCGCAAAGAGAAGATTCTTCCAACTCCACATCGAATCTGGTCCGTGCAGACAGCTTGCTCTCCCAAACCATCTAACATGAAGTATGAAATGACAGTCTACACTATAGGATCATCCAGAGTTCTTTTTTTTTTTTTTTGGAGACAGGGTCTCGCTTTGTAGTTCAGGCTGGCCCTGAGCTCAGCCTCCAACTCACATCACAGCAATCCTCCTGCCTCTGCCTCCCGAGTGCTGGGATGACAGGCGTGAGCCACCACGCCCGGCACTGTGGTGTGTGGTACTGGTTGCTCCTGGGGTGAGTCTCCACACCCAATATTGTATGTGGCTACTGGGGATTGAACCTGGGCCCTTGAGCTTGCAAGACAGGCGCTGGAACCACTGAGCTAAATCCCCGGCCCCATCCACAGTTCTTTACCTTCTCAAGCTTGTGTGTATGTGTGTGTATATGTGTGTGTGTGTGTGTGTGTATGAAGGATGAAAAAGGTTTTCTTTCTTCTTGTTATTCATGTGACTTAGAAGTCCTGACCATGCTTTATCATCCATTTGTCTGTTGCCTCTTGGGCAGGGTGTGTGTACATTGGAGCCTGTGCACACAGAGTGCAGTGAATAGATTTGTTCTGCTTTTGAGGAACTTCATAGCATTTTATACTTTTTTGGGTGCAGCATTCTTTTTTTTTAAGGTTTTTTGAGACAGGGTCTCACTTTGTGGTTCAGGCTGGCCCTGAGCTCAGCCTCCAACTCACATCACAGCAGTCCCCCTGCCTCTGCCTCCCCAGTGCTGGGATTACAGGCGTGAGCCACCACGCCCTGCACTGTGGTATGTGGTACTGATTGCTGCTGGGGTGAGTCTCCACACCCAGTATTGTTATGTGAATACCAGGGATCGAACCAGAGTCCTTGCGCTTGCAAGACAGGCAATGGAATCACTGAGCTAGATCCTGGGTGCAGCATTCTTCAGAATGACTGTTTTCTCCTTCCCCAGCAGTGGGCAACAGCACATGTCTTAGCTTTTCCTCATTAAGTATCCGATTAGAAGGCTCAGAAGGTGAAAATGATGTCTCCCTACCTGACCAGGGTGATTGTGTACAGTCGTGGCCTGCCAGCTGCCTGCTTAAGAGACTGAGTTATCACTTGCCTGGACTTGGATCAGAAACTGGGTAGCAACCAGAACTCAAAAGCCCGCAGCCACATCCCAACTGCAAGTTGGGCTGAACTTTGCAGCCTCTCAGCAGGAGCAGGACTTGGAGAGTGGTGGGTTTGGGAGATGAGGGCATCTGCGAGGCTTTTCTTATTGCCAGCTGGGGCCGGTTTGATGGAGTTCTAGCCAGAAACAGTGCTGGGTTTGCTAGCCTTTCTACAGGAGAGCAAGGAAGGCCAGCCTTTCCTTGGGCTATCTTAATGGACATATTGTGTGAAAGCTTCCTAGGCTAATTGTGGTGAAAATGTGCCAGGTAGACCCCTTGCATGCCAACCATAATTAATAGTGTTACCATCTTCAAGGCCATAATGCTCATCAGTTATTAATTAGCAATTCATTTCATTGAATAAATAATACTTATGATTGATGATAGAACTTGTAATTGGGCATTAGAAGTGGCCCCCTTGAGATCCGCTTTACCAGCAAGTGCTAACCACAACACTACAAGGACGAACACAGAGGACCATCTAGGAAAATCCAAGTTAAACAATGGCGACAGTGCTGAGGTGTCCCTTCTCAACAGGAGAAAAATCAGTCTTTGGTGTTGGCAGAGTCCTGGGCTTGAGGGTGTTAATTGTTTCTGGCCACATGGAGCTGGGGTTTTCTCTTCCACCTTAGGCTTGTAATCAGCCACTGTGCCTGCCCCCCTGGAGCAAATTGTTCTTTGCTAGACAATTCTATTGACTCTGAGTTATTCTTGCGATAGGATCTTTTGAGATATTGTCATGACACATGCACACAGACTTGAGGGGGAAAAAGTGCTTTTGCGAAAAGGTAATGATTGAAATTTTTATTTTAAATGATTCCTCAGATTGAATTCACTTTAGATTAACAGATTTTCCTGCCCAATTGATTTTCTGGCATCTATGCCATGATCCTGCAGAGATAAAATGGGGGTTCGTTTAGTCCACAGCTCTGAGGGAAAACGTGAGGCTGGCAAGTAGAAGCAGCGAAGGTCCTTTCTCGCCCGCTTGGTTGGGGCAGGACAAGCAGGGCTGGTCAGCTGCTGACCAGATGCTGCCTTCAATTAATATTCCACCCCTCAAAGACGTTTATCGCTCACTCGCCAAAGCAGGGCAGCCAAGTAATAAAGGGAACCATGGAAGTGGTTTTTTTCTTCTTTTTATATTTTCTGAGAGCATTTATACTGGCTAAATTGGTTGAAATAAATTAGCACAAAAAATAAACATAGTTTGTACAGTATCTGTAAAACAAATTCCTCATCTTGGGAAAATAGACAAAGTGGGAGCTTGCATTTAACAAGCACATGCAATATGCTTCATTAAGACAGGGCTTTTTTTTTTTTTAAAGCCAATTTGAAAAGGGTTAATAAACTCCAAGATATCATTGCCAGTTAAACAGGTCCAGCACCATTTTAAGGGAAGTAAGAGGCTACAAAGGAGACAGTTAAAAAGAAACCAAGAGACTGTGTTGTAATGCTAACAGGCAATTAACAAACTCATGGGTGTTAATTATCTTCATACTGTATCATGTTCAATTAGCTTAGTCTCTGCAACAAAGGCAACGATGAACAATTGCTTTGATAGGCGTACAGTACTTCATTTGTAGTTAATCGGTTTAAGCCCTGCAGTTGCTAGGTTACCTTGGTCTCCAGAGGTAAAAAGCTGTACAGATGCACTATGTTTAAATGACTACAGAGAACTGTTTAAACTCAAACCATGTATAACTCTTTATTGATTTTTCACAGAAGATCTCAGCTCTGATGATAAGGTTTTGATATATTTTCCTGCTACAGCCAGTTCCTTGGAGTATTGCAGAAAAAAATCTGTCAATATGCTTCTATTATGATCTCTTGATCTGTGCCTATAAAAACCTTTAGCCGCAGCCCTTATTATAAATAATGGAAGAAGCAATATCTGATTTTTTTCCACACTGTACTACATGAAGATTTTTTTTCTTCATTGCCTTTGGATCCAAATCACAGGACTTCTTTCTGTACCCTTGCTCTAAAATAATAAAGAAGAATTTCTAGCTCTAATTAATTTGATTGACTCTCAGCAGGACGGGATCAGCTGTAGCATCATGAACTTTAACAATAACTACCAACTGATGGGCAGTTCACATCAATAAGACCATCACTAGCCTCCCTCTCACCTGTCACCAGGCGGGGAGTGAGCAATAACCAGCCCCCCGCAGATGCTCCCCGCTTAGCGCTTTCTGCCCTATTAGCAATTTATAATGGTGATCAAGAAACAGTCAGCGGCAAATCAAGACAACTGTCTGGCTGCCTGTTTAATTGGCCTTGTTTGCTTTTTGATAAATGGCTCGTGACTACTATTAGGCCTCTGTATTTTGACTTTTAATAGGCCACAGTGATTAGGCTACCAACAGATACTAGGTCAAAACCAAGGAAAGGTGCAAAAAATGTTAATTAATATCAATAATAGGCAATTATTAGTTAGACAGAAGGACCTACTAGCTGCGTGCTCTAATGGCTCAGAGCTAACTGGAAAGGAAGTGTTGCCAAATTAGCATAACTGTATGCAGACTGCACGGTGGATCCTAGCAAACATCTGTTATGTTAGTAATTCAAATAGAATTCCTGTCTTCTGGTGATATTCGCAGAGTCAGCAATCCCTCTTGGCCATTTCAAGGCACTAACAATACCCTAGTGACTAGTGTCCTTCTAAGTGGGCTGTGTTTCAGGCTAAGAATTAAATTGCACCTTTTCTTTGAGGTTGTGCTGTTGAGTAGCTTAAGGGGGTCCCTGTCCTCTGGTCAGCAGAGGATGGAAGGGAAAGGTTTTGCATGAAAACCACGTTGACCTTTGAAAGAAAGGTAACGTGGGCCCAGCAGACAAGAGAGGGACATGAGATTTCTCCATTTGCTGGAGCACAGAAAATGTGACTGTGCTCAACATCTCATGCTATATATTTCTCACAGCATGATTCTTTGTTATTCATTCCTTGCAATGTGTGTATACTTACATGTGTGTGTAGGTACCTGCTCACATGCATACTAATAAAAGGCTCTAGTATGTTTTGAAGTATAAAAAGAGGTCAAACAGAGTATCATTTAAGACAATGAGATGAGAGGAATCATAAATATTGTTCCTTACCCTTGTTATCAACATTAAGGTCACGTTGGGCAAAATCTGTGTCATGATCAAAGGTTGTTAGTGTTGGAAAGGACTTAGTGATTCTTAAATTCAAATGAAACCGGGATGCAGACAGGTCAAGGGCCTGGTTTAGGGCCACCCAAATGGATTGAGGTGTGGCTGGAAGGAGAGAGAGGTTTCCAGACTTCCTTCTCAGTGCCCTTCACTTGACCTCGCTGCCTCCTTAAGAAGCTATGGATTTCTATCTGTGATTTAGTGCCTGGAAGATATTTTTTAAAGGCATGTTTGAAACTGAAATGTAGAATATTTGCAAAAAATGCCTCATCCTTATAAAAATAAGACATTTATTAAATGGCATGTATCAAATATACTTTATTATTAGGATTTTTAAAACTCGGTTGTAAGATTCTAAAAATCTACAACCACCTTTTGGGATGTCTCATTTTGATGTGAGATGAAGATTCTTATAAAAACTTATTTTAGAGAAGGAAGGAGTATAGTTATGTTATTCCTCATTTTGAACCTGTTTTCTTACACATTTTGCTGGAATCAAATGGGAAAGATCTGTGTGTGGTGCCCTTTCCTTTCCCCACAAGAGGGCTGACATTTAAGACCCATTTGACTAAACATTTTCAGGATCTTAAAAAAAACTGTGTGTGTATGTGTGCATGCATGCACACACATGTGCACAGGGGAATGGAATATGCTTCTTTAAAGTTGAAATTGAATTGTAGATCATAGCTAACCAGTTTCTTCCTTTTCTTTTTCCTACCATTTACTCCAAACCCACTTTACCCCAATACTAAGAAAATCTCTAAGACTATTTCTTTTTGCCAGTTGTATTGAAACTTTAGGGCTTTTGGGATATCAAAATGAGATTACTTGTTTTATCTCTATTACTGCTTAAAACCTCTGAAAACTGTCTGTTTGTAAGTCTATGTGGAAGATATTATATATGTTTTAAAATAACATTTTCAAATAATTAAGTTCTATGAATGAAATTTTTAAATGATAGAAATATGACACTTTACTTTTTGTTTTTACCTTTTCACTCAACAAATATTTGTTAAGCACTGAGCCAGAAGGTAAAAGAATCATAAAGATAGTGATCGGAACAGTATATTTACAAATTACTTAGCTCTTACCATTTGGGTCTTTTTACTAAGCATTTTATATGTGTCGGCCATTCTAACAATTTAGTGACAAGGGTGGCTGAAATCTCTACTTTACAATTGAAAATTGAGAGAGGAAGAAGAGGCACAGTTTCTATTTAAGTTTATATGCTTAGTGCTTTGTAATAATGTTTTCCTTTTTTTTTTTTTTTGAGGATTTTAAGAGTGTTCTTAATCCCTCAGTGTTAAAAGTTTAGAATTTGTGAAATGATAAGATGATTCACTTCATAAACCTTTTTCAGTTATGTTACTTTTTTTTTTCCAGGTAAAATGTGCATTATATGAAACAGAAACGTCAACTTCAAGTCTGATATTTTTAGAATGAGAGAAAATTTTATTATGTTTTTTAGTGATTAAGATTTTTATTATTTTATTTCTGCAAACTCACTGCATTATAGCATATTCGTCACACTGCATTCCATTGACTCTGAGGTTTTTGACTCAAGATGTATAATTATTTTATTTAGCACAAAGAAAAGGGAAAATGCTGTCAATGAAACTATGTCATGGTGCTGTCTAAAGTTTTAAAAATTTTTTGGTGCTAAGGACCGAATCCAGGGGCCCAATTGTTGCAGGACAGACATTCTACCACTGAGCTAAATCCCTCCCAGGGCTCTCTAGTTTTCAGTGATAACTTATTTCTTTTATATACTAGTTCTTCAAAGAGCTAGTCTTAGCTAGGTGATCCTTCAGTTTTTAAAAAGCAGATATGACTATTATATACATGCACACAAATATAAATAAAATGAATTGATGAAGGTATATTACAAGTCCTTAGTTGGATTCTAACTCTGAAGAATTACAATTCAGAGCTGTGCACAACCCTGTTTTTCTGTGTAGCATTTTCCTCTGGAATATCAGGACCTCAGTGATATAGCACCTGTTGGAATTCTTCCTTCTTTCCTTGGAATTCTTCCTTCTTCCCTTGGAATTCTTCCTTGTCACTGACATCCATGCTGCCTGTGTTTATGTTGGGACCTGTGATGTCCCACATGAGCAGAACACCCCAGTCGTGCAGCACTGAAATCTGATGATGGTGACAGTAGAACACATCTGGATTTCAGAGATGTTAAAATGTGCAGTAGCAGCAACAAGAAAATACATCTTGGAACCCATGAAATATGTTTGTATACCCATAGTTTATCTGTATCACCCAAATATGTTATATCATTTTTACAAAGTAAACCCAGCAATGAACTCCACCCTACCAAAGTGACATGTGGCCTCAAATGCTTTTCTCATAGCAGTGTTCACAGACAAGCTGGTGTGTCACCGCTTGAATGTCCCCTCTGTAGCCCGTCACTGAGGTGAAACTAGTAGAGAGAATCTTAGGAGTTTGTTTTGTATACTTATTACTAAGAATGGCTTGTGCAGTTTTTAAGAGCCAAATTCCTCCTACAGCTGATTATGCCTTTACTCTTAGTTAAAGCGAGAGCACCACTCTGACCTTTGCATGGAAGAAGTTCCTTCTCTAGCTTATTGGAGCCAGGTCTACCTAGGACAGTATAATATGTTTAAGAAGTCTAAAAAGCTTTTGCCTTGGCTTTAAGAGGATACCAGAGTATCTGTCTGCTAGGGAGAAGGCCTTAATCCTTATGGGCACACTTGGGATAGAGATGGGCATTAGTTTCTGCTTTTGGTGATGCTCTGCAGTGAGCAGGTCCTTGTATCCCAGGAGAATTTTTACTAATATTCTGCCGGGGAATCAATGAAGTTTCCTTCATCTTAGTTTTTTTTTTTTTTTTTCCTTAGCAAATGTCAATAGTATGTGCAGAGATATTAACATTTATAGTGATCACTTCTATTCATATCAGGAGTAGCCATGACAACTAAGCAATGGCTGATAATCTTCTCATGGGAAGTAACATATTAGTCAAGAATCAGGATTTTATATTCATACAGGCCTAAGTTTGAATCCTAGCTCTGTCTTTTCATTAGCTATGTGATCCTGGGCTCTGATTTTATCACAGTAAATGGGGACCATGATATGTACCCCACACTAATTGGTTGGTATTTGAGAAAACATGTGACACACTTCATCTGATGCCTGGTTGGAGTATGTGCAGAAATAATGGTCCTCACTACCGTTGGCAAACTCTCGCCCACTGCAGGGGCCGGGCCACCAGAGGCTGTTGCTTCTCCAGAACCCATCATAGGAGCAGGTACTCCTGCAGGGCAGAGGCGAGTCCACTGCATTCCCCACTGTTGTGTGGAGTTCTGTTCTCCCCAGTGAAGGTGGCTGTTTCTGCCCAGCCCTTCATTGCACCAATTCCTGATGCTCTACTTGGATTTATGTTGACTGATGGTTAATTCATTGTCACAGGCATGTCCTGAACAGGATCCAGGCATGGTTATGGATGTTAGAATGGAGGATGATCAGATGAGCCTCCATCCTAATGGGCGTCTCCCTTCTCACTAGAAGTCCTGTGCCTCATGTGCTGCTGACGCACGAGGGTCTCGTGAGACTCACCAGTGTTAGTGACATTCCATTGCTCTTCTCTAGTCCCAGTGAACATCTTGCAGAGTAGTTACTATTCTTTCCATTTTAGACACGGAGAAGCTGGAGCTCTAGAGTCTGCACTGTGTGCTTACTGCCTGTGTGATTTAGACCAACTTAACCCTTTTAAGTTTCAGGCCCCTAGCACACACTTGTAATCCCAGCACTTGGAAGGCCGAGGCAGGAGGATCACTATGAATTTGAGGCCCGCTGAGGCTATACACCGAGTTGAAGGTCAGTCAGGACTACATAGTGAGAGAACCCTGACCCAAAGTTTCATGGTCCTTACCTGGGCATCAGAGGAGGGAATGGCTTCTCCTGGATGGGCTTGTGAGGAGAGCACAAGGAGAGGCACACAGGGCTCTTCGTGTAACCGCACAGGTTACACTCACTCCAGGAATGGCACTGGGAATCCCAGGGAGAGGGACAGACAAGATTTTAGCCTGTGATTGTGTTGCTCTTTCACCTAGGAGGGCATGTACCTGTGGCACAAAAGCCAAGGGGCCTTGGATGGTCTTTCTCCCAACATAAGCCTATAAACAGGAAAAGCTGAGAAATTTCTGTTTAATAACTGCAGGCGTATCCTTTAAAAATGGTGGTTAAAAACATGTAATGTAAAATTCACCATTCGTTATGTTTAGCAAATTCATAATGTTGTACAACCATTTCCATCATGTAGTTCAGAATACTTTTATCACTTTGAAAGGAAACCTGTAACCACAGCAGTCACCTCCATCCTGCCCCACCAGGCACTAATCTGCTGCCTGTCTCCTCGGCTTTGTCGGCGCTGAGTATTTTATATAAATGTAACATGCAATGTGTGGCACTTTTGACTGGCTTCTTTCACTTAGCACAGTAAGTCTTACCTGCATCTCTTTTAGTCTTTTTGTCAGCTCCAAACACACAGAGAAGAAAGATTTCTCATTATTATTTTCAGCAAGTCTTCTTGTCCATTGACTCTCACCACCACAGCACCAATCTGCTTCACTCTGGCTTCTGCCCATTGCTCTGGAACCACCCTGACATGCTCAGGGTGGGACCTGTGGGCCGCCAAACAGCACAAGCAGCATATGACAGAAGGACTTCAGCTCTGGCCTTTTGTGGGCTTTGGTTCTGTAGACTGATCCTTTTCCTCCATCAACCAACTGCGGATCCTTTTAGGATGGTGAGATTAAAGATGGCCCACATAGTGCAGAGTTAGCTTTGACACTCATGATCTATTTAGAAGTCTGGGCCAGTACACACTGGCCATTTAGTTTTAACTGGAAATAAAGAATTTAGATCCCTGACTATGCGGGGGGCTGGGAGAAGGGAATGAAGGACCACAGGTCTCTGTCTACCAAGACCAAAAAGAAACAATCAATACAAAATGAACATATAGTTAAGAATTAAGGAATATTTTCAGAGAGAAAGAGAGAGAGAGAGAGAGGGAGAGAGAGAGAGAGAGTTAGTTGATGATTGGCATTGAAATTGCAGCCCACTGTGCCAAGAGAGCAGGAAGAGTAGCATGTGAGTAATGCCAGATGAGGCCTGGATGATCTCCAGGGGTCACCCCAGCCTTGCAGTTCTCTGAGTGCTGAGACCTCCTTTAAGCTTTTGAGCTCTGTGGGAGAAGAATTAGGAGACTCCACATGACAGGAGGCAGGGCAAGGCAACATGTCATATTACCCATCTTGCCTCATACATATTTTGCATAGTAATTTCTGTTTGGAAATTGATTACAGCATTACAGGTGGCTAAGAGAGCTTGTTTCCAGGCAGGTTTTGAAGTGGAACAGAAAGGTCCTTGTCCAAAGCTTCCTTCAGGGTGTGTCATGTTGAGTGAAGGTTCCTTGCTGGGTGGGACAGGAATTCTCCACGAGGCCCTGTCTTCTTACTCCAGCTGATGGTTCTCTTGAAGGTACGGTGGCTCCCTGGCTTTTGGTCATTTGAGGGGAACTTCTTACCCAAGACCTCCCTGGGTTATTAAGGAGGATGGCATACATGTGTCAAGCTGGTGATGGCATATGGGACATATAAATTGTCACAGAGAAAAGCTGATTGTCTGTGTCCCCAAAGCAGCCACCAATCATATCTGACATTATTAGTCCATGAGACCACATACTGCCTGGGGCCTTATGTGGTGTGTGTGTACATGAGTGCGTGCATGTGTGTTTGTGTGTGTATGCACACATGAGGAAAGAGGGAGGGGGGAGAGAGACAGAGACAAAGAGAGAATAAGAAAGACCATTTTAGTGGAATTTCCATTGTTCCTTTGTCATGTGACACACAATTTGAATCAGGACTTGTGTTCATGTACTTGATGCCATGGCTATGTAGGAGGATTTTACATCTGGAAGCCAAGTCACTGTCTGTGCCCCTCACAGCTCTCGGTGACCTATTTGCTGGCAAGCTCTAAAAATGCCCAAATAGCACCACTGCAGGACTATTTCTCACCTGTGTTTTGTAAACAATGCACATGTTTCTACCTGTAGGTGTGCATGTTAATCTCGTTCATTCCCTAAATTTGAGGAGGACTCATCAGCAAGTGTGGGATTAACAACATGTGAACTAGTCCCACTGACACCACACACCCCTGCTCTCACTCCTTTCCAACTTCTTACCTGGGACCTGTCAATTTGGGAAGTTTAGAGAGTTTCGTGTTTGGGCTGGAGTCATTTCCGGCTATAGCATATCATAAAACTGAATTCATTTTAGAGTGTAAATACTCATTAATGGATTTTGAAAGCCAGAATAATAAATGATGCTTGGATATATGTATAATAGGCCTGGAATAGATTTTAAAAGCAATCCCAGGTAGAATTTGAATATGTGTGTATGGGTACACAGTTTTGGTGGAAAAGTTCATTCATTTATTCAATAAATAATTCAGTATATAAAGTATATTATTTTTAAACATGATTACACTGATGATTTATTCTTCAAATTTGACTAAAGGGATGGATGGGCATTTTAAACTCTGTAGCTTCTGTGCAGCTTGAGGCCGCATCACACTCGCTGCCATAATGTGTTAAGAGGAAATAGTGCTGTTACTCAGGGCTCTGGAGGTAACGAGCTTTCTTCTTAGTAGCTTCTGGACACAGAGAAGACTTTTCTGGAAAGTCATATATTTCTACATTTTGAGGAAATAGAGTTCAAGAAATATACATTGTTGTCTGAGATCTACTCCAGGAATGAGAATGTTCAAGGTCTGGTAGCATAGTGTTTATCCTGGAAAGACAAATAAATGGTTCTTTAAAAAGACAAACAAATAGTTCTTCAAAACTTATATATTTCTGACCTAAATATGTTACTAAACCAATCCACCTTTTAACTTCTAATGTTCATCGTAATGTTTACAGAAAATGTTGGATTAACCTCTATTAACAGAAGATATCAGGTTAAAGTAAGAATATGATATTTAGTCACAGTGATTAAAAATCAAGTTTATTTCAGAAAGCCCCTGATTATCAGTGGTTATAATACACGGGGGGGGGTGGTGGTGGTCCTAAATAGACACATTAACCCAGGGAATGGCAGGATTTTTTCTGTTTGTGTTCTGATGCACTTGATTTTGAACCCCTGGGATGATATAGCTGTATCAGTTGAAGTGGACTCACTAAAATGATATGGAAGAAAAGATTTATTGTAGGGCTGGGGATTTAGCTTAGTGGTTCCGGCGCCTGTCTTGCAAGCTCAAGGGCCCAGGTTCAATCCTCGGTAACAACATACCATACTGGGTGTGGAGACTCTCGCCCAGCAGCAACCAGTACCACATACCACAGTGCTGGGCGTGGTGGCTCATGCCTGTAATCCCAGCACTCGGGAGGCAGAGGCAGGAGGATTGCTGTGATGTGAGTTGGAGGCTGAGCTCAGGGCCAGCCTGAACTACAAAGCAAGACCCTGTCTCAAAAAACCTAAAAAAAACCTAAAAAAAAAAAAAAAATTGAAAGTGTGAAGTCCAGAAATATATTTGATATAAAAACACTCTTATTGGTCAAAAGTGAAGGTATAATATCATGAAATAATATTCACAGAACCAAAAGAAGTTCAATGATATTGTTATTCTTCCCCCTCTGATGAATATCAACTAACATTTATTTTTTAAGTAGATAAACAGGACTAGCTGACCTGATTCGCTAATACATAAAATGGCCCGGGGATGTAGCTCAGCCACACAGCGCCCTCCTGGCAAGCATGAGGTCCTGAGTTCTATCCCCATTGCCTACAAACAAACAGAAAACAACAACAATAAATATATAACACATTAAAATATAAAACTGGAGCTCTGTCTAAGGTACTGGGTCAGGTGTCTAAGGTGCTGGGTCACAGTGGTGACAATAGTTAAACTATATCTGTACATTCTCTTAAGCTGTATTTTTTTTTCTGTCCCTAGATTAGACTTTTTTGCTCAGATGAAGTGCAGGAAAACTGATGGCGCTTGATGTGATACTGCCTGGATTGTACTGGTGTCTACAGTAGTGGTTTTGTTCTTGGTCACTTAGCTAAGGCGAAACTCATTTCCCAGAGTTCCCTTCTCTGCATGGTTCTCACTTAGGGTCTGCTACAAGAGAAATTTATCCTAAATTTAGGCAACAGATGTGAAGCAGCAGCTAATATGCTATCCTGCCAGTGTAGGGCTCCAGGCTTCCCGGCTCCCTTGCAGCTCATGAGTGTGATCTCTGTTTCACTTGGCAGTAAAAGGCTGCACTGTGGCTTGTGAAGCTGCTGCCTGATGCCATCTTTCAGCTCCTTGGAGGCTTGGGAACACCTCATGCAGCTCTGTGGGGAGGACATCAGCTTCCTATATCACCAGGGGTGGACATGTCAGACAGACAAATGGAAGGTTTTTTTGGGAGACAGAATCTTTCTGTAAGTTCAGGCTGGCCTTGAACTCACTGTGTAGCTCAGGCTGACCTTTGACTGGTGATGATCCTTCTGCCTCAGCCTCCACAGTGTTGGGATTACAGGCATGTGCCACCACACCTAGCTGCTTTCACTGTCTCTAATTGGTCTTTTGTCAATCCTGCTTCATGTCCAGATTTTCTTCCTGTTTGCCACCTATTCCTGACAGTAATAGACTTCAGCCTCACCGCTTCATTTCTGCAGACTTTTTCCTCATGCCCTTCAGTAGCATAATAAATCCTTTGTCATGTCATTCATGGTGGTCCTGTGTCATTGATCAAATTGGCACTGACACAGACTCTGTATCAGGCACCAGAATGTTGAATGTTCAGGGCTCACATAAAGGAGCATAAATGAATGTCACAGTTCTGATGTAAGAAAAATCATACTGTCTCTCTGGTCTGTTTTTCTTTTTTCCACTTTCAGCAGAGATGTGAGATTAAAGAAGTACATTTCTGCAGTAAGAAAACAACAGCAGAAGCATAAATGGCAGAGGATGCTGGGCTGGGGCCCAAGGAGGTAGTAGGGCATGATGGAGATTGCTAACCTAGAGAGGACACACTTCAATCAGCAGGACAACCAATGCGCAGCTCAGTTGAGTGTTGTCCTTTTTCAACAGGGACCCTAAAATAAATGTTCTGAATTTGAACATACAGAGTCTAAATATATGCACCCATAAAGGCAAACTGTGGGAAAAACACATGTACCTGGATTGTGCAAAGCTCTATTCTGAATGGTGCAGCCAAAATCCTGGGATGAGGAAAGAGGGGTGGGAAATCATGCAAGAGGACTTCTGGGGAGAATGACAGGGACGCAGGGAAGACACTAGTGTGTACCCCAGTGCTCTTGTGGGGAAGTGCTATAAATGGTAGACAACCCTACAGAAAAAGAATTCTCTTGTTCCATGTGTGTGTATGTAAAAGAGAGATATGAAATTATGTTATAAGAACTATCACTTTCATAGTAATTTGCAATCATATACTGGAATTCATATGTGCTATGCATTTATTCTCATGTATTCTCCTGTCTACATTTGGATGTGAATGGATCAAAGACAAATCACCCCTGGTTCCTACCCCCAAGGGTTGCAGTCTCTAAGGATTGATCTGCTCATATCCGGGTATAAAATAAGAATGAATGTAATTAAGTGTGGATGGGGAAAGATTTTGACAGAAAGAGAATGAAAGGTCCCTGGGTGATATAGGAAGTATGTGGACAGAGGCAATCAGAAAGATTTGGAAAAATCAACAGTAAGAGTTGCTAGATTGAGAAAATTATAACAAATGCTCTAGTAACACAGAAAGTTTATCTATGAACTGAAATGGGGGGGGGGGTTGACCTACCCTGATGGTCAACATGCTCATTAGTCTTCAGCCCATGTTCAAACAGCCTTGGACTGTAGGGAAGGAAAGTCACATAACATTGTGCATTTAGGACACACAGAGATCCTGCACAGACTCTGGAATTTAAGGTTCAGAAAGGACATCCTGACTTGTCCAGCACAGGAACCAATGCTCTTAGCTTTGACAATGTCCTACCAAAGCCACACAACAGGCAGGAGAAGCCGCTACTAAGAGCTGGCAATTGTCAGGGAGAGCAGCAAGGTGACTTTAAAGGTTTGTAGTAAAGAACTGAGTGGCTCAGTTTATGTAGCCCGGAGAATTTAAGTCAGATCTGACTATGTCTCCCACCCACGGAAAACACTACCACAGGTTCAAGCTCCTCTTAGGCATCACACGGTAAAGGACCTGGACCTGACCTTGGCTTTGTTTTCTTTTTCATTTATTGAGTTTATTGGTACATTTTAGATGTACATTATGGCCACATTCAACATTATACATTTGTTCCTGTACATGGGATATCTTGATTCTCATTTTTTCCCATTCCCTTGCCTTCTCAACCATCCCACTTATACATATAAGCTTTGTTTCCATTTTTATCTTTGCCATCTATTTTTCCTTTCTCCTCTTTACTTTCCCTTACCTCCTTTTCCTTTTTCCCTTTAAATATT
>PVIR01008442.1:36509-56859 GCA_004026965.1 Petromus typicus
AATCCTCCTGCCTCTGCCTCCCGAGTGCTGGGATTACAGGCGTGAGCCACCACGCCCGGCACTGTGGTATGTGGTACTGGTTGCTGCTGGGTGTGAGTCTCCACACCCAGTATTGTTATGTGGTTACCGGGGAATCGAACCCGGGTCCTTGCGCTTGCGAGACAGGCGCCGGAACCACTGAGCTAACTCCCCGGCCCGCCCCACATCTTCTTTATCCAGCCTCCCACTGATGGGCGTTTGGGTTATTTCCAAGATTCTGGTATTAAGAACTGAGCTGCTATAAACATGGGTGCTCATATGTTTCACCTGTTCTTTCATGTATATACCTCACCAATAAATAATAGGCTCAAATAGGACCTCTAATCCTAGTTCTTTGAGGAATCTCCACAGTGGTTGTACCAGTGTATATTCTCACTCCCAACAGTGGAGGTGGGTTCCTTTCTCCTCAGAGCTCTGTCAGCATTTGTTGTTAGTTGATTTTATTATAGCAGCTGTTCTTTCTGTAATGTGATAGAATCTCAGGATTGTTTTCATTTGCATCTCTCAAATGACCAGGGATGTTGAACATTTTTTCATATATTTCTTCACTGCCTTTACTTCTTCCTCTTAAAAGTGTTTGTCCTTTCAGATGCCCAATTTTAAATTGAGTCTTTCTATTTAAGAGACTGATATTTTGGAAGAGACTAGAAGATAAAATATCTACTGCAGATATACTAACCCACCTCATTTTTGACAAAGGATCCAGACAACCTCAGTGGAGGAAAGATAGCATCTTTAACAAATGATGTTGGAAAAACTGGTTTCAACCTGCCAAAGATTAAAGCTAGATCTATGTCTTTCACTATGTGAAACCAAAGTCAAAGTAGACCAGAGACCTAAATATTAAAACAGAAACACTAAAAACTGTGGAAAACAGGTTAGGCAGAAGTTTTGGAGACACTGGCATAGCATAATACTATGAACAAAACCTCAGCAGCACGGAAGCTAGCAGAAAGAATTAACAACTGGGATTGCATCTTATTGGAAGGCTTCTGCACAACAAGAGAAACCACTAGGGCAAAAAGACAGCCTACAATTTGGGAAAAAATTTTAGTATATCTGAAGTAGCTAATGTTAGGAAGGCAATAGATGGTGTGAAAGTTAACATCAATGTGGAAGACAGCATGTCTTTTACCCTGAATGGCCAGTCTCAGGCAGAGCCGATACTTTCCACTGTTTGGAAGGGGCAGACTCACTAAGAACTTGCCTCCTCCAGAATGAACCACAGAGTAAGTGGTAATGGCTGAAAGAAGCACCAGGACTGGGCCAAACAGGTTTTAGGATGATCCCAAAGAGAAATACCCAAAAAAGCCCCACATCTTCTTTATCCAGCCTTTAGTATATACCTTTAGTATACCCTTTAGTATATCTGCAGCTGTTTCTCAAAGGGCTACTATCTAGGATATATAGAGAACTTAGCTTTCATTTCTGTCTATCTCCTCCATGCTCCCAACGCCAAGCTTCCTCAGCTGTGCGATGCTTATTTTCTGGTTATGAAATACCATTTGCAGCTGATCTGCTGTTTCCTACCTCTGTGCCTTCTGTTATTTTTTCCATTGGAAGGTCCATCCTTCTGTTATTTATCCTTCAAAACCATCTCAAAAGTGGTTTGGTTCTCCTGACTCCCCAGTAAGATTTTGTCTACTATAGTGTACATGGTTGAAGTTTTAAAGCTCTTGTACTGTAAGGTAATTGTTGACTTACACATCTGTTATTCCATGTTCACTATTTTATGTGCCGATACAAGCAGTCATCAGCTGTGTAATTACTTGGTGTGATACACTGTACAATGGACTCTGGATACAGCAGGAAATAGAACACAAGTTCCTGGATCCTTAGGGCTTCTAGTCCATGAACTAAAATAGCTTTATAGGACAAGCTGGATTTTAGGTTCAATTTTAATGAACTGTCAAAACCTTCACTTTGAAGAATCATCATTTCATCAGTTTAACTTGCTGTTCTGTCATTGCATCCTCTGACTGTGCCATTGAACTCCTGACTAACACAGTCAGAGAGATTATGCCTGCTGTATTTTCTAACATATGGTGCTTGGTCTTCTCTGGCAGATTTGTGATTTCGTAGATCTTGGTTATATTTGGACTGCCCTTCTGCAAAGGCGTAGATCTTCTTCTTCAGAAGAATCTATTTTCAGCCTTGGGTTTCACCTTCCAAATTCTCTATTGCCTTACACATCTTTTTCAGAATTTAACTCATCTCCTAAGGGCCATCTGCTTTAGGTTATTTTCGATTTTGCAGACCTTGAACATGAATGACTTCCAGGGCCGAATGTATTTCTCTTTGGGATCATCCTAAAACCTGTTTGGCCCAGTCCTGGTGCTTCTTTCAGCCATTACCACTTACTCTGTGGTTCATTCTGGAGGAGGCAAGTTCTTAGTGAGTCTGCCCCTTCCAAACAGTGGAAAGTATCGGCTCTGCCTGAGACTGGCCATTCAGGGTAAAAGACATGCTGTCTTCCACATTGATGTTAACTTTCACACCATCTATTGCCTTCCTAACATTAGCTACTTCAGCTACATTCTACTTAAACTGTATTTCCTGGAAATAGTTATGGAATATATTTTTAAAAACTGAGTCTATTTTATTTAAAAACTGGTATATTTTAGGTATACATTTTGATCACATTCATTGAGAATTTGTACTTGTACATAATGTGTATTGATTCTTGTTTTTTCCCATTCCTCCGCCCTCCCTACACCCTCACCCCCCAGATACATAAGCTTTGTTTCCATTTATTCCTCTTTACTTTTAATTTTTTTTGTTTCCCTTCTTTGCTTTCCCCTGTCCCCCCTCATTCCCTTTTGCCCTTTGAACATTTCTTTCTATTTTTCAATAGCTATTATACATTTGGAACTCACTTATACCTTCAGTTTCTCACAGTAGAAAAACTATATGGTATTTACCCATGTGTGTCCTATTCATTAGTTGTGAACTGCATTTACTGTCATGGACAGCATGAGAAAATAGAAATAAAATAAAATAGAAAACCACAGGAGTGCATCATGAGTTGAAAGTGTAAGTTTTGTAAAATTTGTCCATACACACACATTTGTGGGTTGGCCTCTGATGTAAGCAATGTTTCTCTATGTGGGTTATAAACAAGAAGATTGGAAAACATGACTCTACATTTTCATTTTACCTTTTCTTCTTTTACTTTATAGTGTATTAGTGCTGACTCTATAACAGGAATCTTTCTGCTATGGTTTCCCTTTATTATCTTTGGCTCTCCATAGTGGCCAAAGGGAGAATTGAGAAGGTTACCTCTTTCCTCTCTGTTACACCATCAGTTGACCCCAAGCTCGAATCTTCTCAGCTTGTATTGAGCAGACTTATCATTGTATGTTTATTTTGATGAGCAGTTTAGATTATACTCCTTGAAACATCTTGGCAGTTCTTTCTCATTCTTCTGAAAATTCCAGCTCCTTTAGACTTATTCTCTTGACTGGGAATGATTTCTATCATTAAACTTGTGACAAGCTAGGCAAAAATAAGTTAAAACAAAATCAAATCTAACCTACCCTTTACACATTTCAATGTATTTAACTAGTCAGCAATCAAATGTTTTATACTATCTCCAGTATTACTCAGTGATGTCATTTAGTTACTAATGGTTTAAAAGCTATTTATTTAAAAAGGATTCTCATGTACATACTTTTACTCCAAACTAATTGAATTAATTGCATTCATATTCTTTATAATAACCAATAACTCTAAAAGGACAAACTATCCTAAAGCAAACATTTTAATGGGAGAACTCAGTTTCTTATCGCACTTTGATATTACAGAAAATCAACTTGCCTTTTTAAATGGAGCTAACAAAATACAAGATGCCAGAAGAGCTGAATGTAGTGGAAATTTCTGAATGAATCTCTTAGGATTTGTTTTTAATCTGAATATTTAATCATGTGGCATTGCAAAATTTGAATTATGCTACTCAATTTTAATGGTTAATCTGCTTTTAAAAATACACACACTTAATTGTGACATAGGAAAGTCCTTATTTAGGGTAGATTTCTAATTTGAGAGCTGTCAGCCCTGCTGTGTAAAGAGTCTCCTGGGTGCAGAGTTTTAAGAGTATGTGTGAGCCTTTACATCTCACCATGAAACAATTTCTTTTTGCCGAGCCTGCCCCAGCCTCTCAGAGAGCCAGGAGCAGACAATAGATCCATCCTAATGGAGTTGTGTACTTGCCATCTGTAGGAGCAGCTGCTAGCCCGCATCTGCACAATATGCTGGGACTGAGAGCTCTGCTAATCTGCATAATAAGGAGGAGGCTCATCCCACTCCAGCTAATAATCACGAGCAATCGATGCACTTCATTCCCTCACTGCTGAGCCCAGTCGGGCTGCTTTCCTGCTCTGTGTAGACAGGGGTCAAGTGAGACAGGGTGGAGCTGAGAACCACTGGTTTGCTTGCGTAGGTTGCACTGTCCAGTGGGACCAGGGTTTGGCTTTCTCTTGAGTCGTACTGACACACAATACAAAAACCTGGGAACTAGGGGGAAAGGCGCTAGCATGCTATTAAGATTGCTAATCAGAAATGCTCTTGAAACAATTAGAGTACTGAACAATTTGCATTTTAAAATGTTTCCTTTGTGGGGAGAAGGGTACAAACAAGTTTTTGGATTAACTGTGAACCACTTTGAGTCATTTGGTTTGTATTGATCTTGTTGTTGTTGTTCTTGTAAGAGTCAAACAGTGCTGAGGTCTGACTTTTAAACTTTATTCCCATACAAACACCCCTATTGTGAAGTAATATTGTGGCAGAGCATGCACATTGATAAATGAAACTTATGTTTATTTCTTTTTATGCTATCAGAATGAAATGGCATTCTCTTGAAGGTGCTAGTCCTGGTAGGAGAGAGGAAAGTGACTGTTGAAGTGGCCAGTTTCTAGAATTGCCTAAAATCACTTTCCTATTAAATGTGATACAAAAAAGATTTAATTTCTCTAGAAAAATCACGTACTCCCAAATATAACTTGATTTCATAGAGTCTATTTTAATGGTTAAACATCTGTACTTAGGTGGCCTAGTTCAAGGACAATATTTTGACTCAAAGTGTAACTTGTCATTATTTATAGTCTCTTGTTATAAGAAGTGTAGAGACCATTATCTAATTTCTTACAGGAAACATATTTGCATAATTCACCAGCCGTCAATGAAGCATCGGGTACAGAGCATTAATTTGTAGCGATAGAAGCCTAGCACTAAAGAAATAATTGTTTCCACGAGTAAACAAAGCAATTCACTTAGCATTCCTTTCAACCTTTTAATCAACACCATTTGGTTAAATAAGATAGCATCTTTCAGTGTGATTTAGAAGAAAATGTTATTAAGAGTAATTCCCTTTAGATAAAATCAATATTGCCCTGTCAGTCTGAGGTTGCTGGAAATTGTAGTGAAATTTTCTGTAGAACTGAAACAGGGCACTGGATCTCACTCGTCCAGCTGACCAATGCTCAGAGCACTTCTGAGACAGCATGAAACTAGAGAAGCTGGAAGCGTTCTTCACCAATTCTGAAGCCCTTGTACTTATAGGTATAGTTTCCTGTTGAAATACAAATGGGAGATCGCTCCAGAATGCTTCTGCATGTTTTCAGTCACTCAGTAAGACATACAAAAAGACAAATGATATGTGAGTTGACTCCCCAACTATGGATGCTCAGACCATAATTTGATGACATCATTGGGAAGATGAAAACAAGAGGTGGGCCTGGTGGGACAGAGAGGATTGTGGGGGTGTGGCCTTGTGGATTACATTTACTTCCCAGTGCCTTCCTCCAGTGCCCCTGCTCTCCTGGCTCCTCAGCTTTCTCCCTCCATGCCCTTTTGCCATGATGTTTCTGTCCCAGCACAAGCCAAAAGCTGTGGTACTGGCCTCCCTTGAACTGAAACCTCTGAAAGTTTGCGCCAAAATAAACCTTTCCTCCTTTAAATTGTGTATGCCAGTCATTTTACTTTAGTATCTGAAAGGTAACCACGACACTAACTTTCCCAGAAATTAGAAAACAAAGACAGTAGAAGAAAAAAGCACATGTTATAGACACAAGCTTGAAGATGCATTAGGGAAGAAATATGTTGCTAAATTAAATCTCTAGTTAGATTTCATTACTTTATTAGTGGGTATGCAATTCCTATCATTATATGTTTCATTCATTTATTTGCTGCATTGTTTATTTCCCCATACTTGAGTGGAAAATCCAGCTAATAGGAAATTCTCTTGCTGCATTCCCAGCATATGATAACAATAAATATAGTGCTGAATAATTGGTGGAAATTTTTACAAATCTCCTTCTCCTCATTCTATATGGATGGCTTTGTCAAGATATTTTAAGAGAAACCCAGGAATCCATTTCCTACATTCAAGTTATCTTCATGATCAAATGTAAAATATTCCTAGTTGAACCTGAAAAAGTATGAAGCCATGACAATGAAAACTCACAGATCTTCCAATGAAGTATAAGATCGCTGAGAATCACCAAAAATAAGGCCTCACTGTTATAGACATATCTCTGTGCAACAGTGAAAAAAAATCTCTCCCTATTCTCTCTTGCCAGGGATGGACTTAGGTTGACATTTAAAAGCTTTTGAATCAAGATTAGGAGGCAATTTTTCAGTTCAGCTTTCTCTGTACCTAAAACTCATAACATTTGTTTTGAACATGAATCAGTTTTAAGAAAGAGGGACCTAGTTTGACAAGTTGTTTAGAGGCACTTTCATTCCTTTCTTTCATCTACCCACCCACATCTCTGTTTATACAATATTATCTGAGTGCTTCTATGTGTCAACAAATTTTCTGGGTGATGTGCTCCTTAATGCATAAGTTCTGCATCTCTTTTTAATACTAGAAATTTTCTGCAGGAATCTGTAAAGTTAGGAGACTCCATAGGGTTTTATGAGGATTCAGGGCTAAGACTTGACCCAAGTTTGTAAGGAGACAGCAAAGAACATCTTTCAGTGACTATTCATACTCACTTAAAAAATTTCTCAGAAAAGATTTTATCATGAGGACTTGGTGATATCCCTGGAATTCAAAACATTTTCATTGTTTTAATGACTACAATTTTATTTTTATTTACATTTTATAATTGGTTGTTGATACTGTACAAGAAAGCTGTTGAAATGTAATTTTTCTGTCTTCCTCATTGGATCCTATTGTTCTAATGATTCTTAGCTTTTGGTTTTTGTTTCTGACTATATAATTGTATTGCCCATCTCTACTTCTCTTTCAGTCATTTTTATTTCATATATTTGGAAGCTCTGTTGTTAAGTACACACTTAGAACTGTTATGATTCTTTTATTACTATGAAATATTCCTTTTTATCTTTGCTAATATGCTTTATTTTAAAGTCTGCTTTATCTGATATTAATATAGCAACTTCAGTATTTGATGAGCATTTTCTCAGCAATTTTTACGTGTATAATCTTATATTTTAATCTATGTCATTATGCTCAGAATAGTTTTTGGTATGTATTTGGGTCTTGCTTTTGATCCAACCTCAATGTTTTAGTAGGAGTGTTTAAAGAACATATTTTTTTTGAGACAGGGTCTCACTTTGTAGTTCAGGCTGGCACTGAGCTCACTATGTAGCCCAGGCAAGCCTTGAACTCACAGCAATCCTCCTACCTCTGCCTCCCAAGTGTTGGGCTTACAGGTGTGAGCCACCATGCCCAGCATTGTGATATATGGTACTGATGGCTGGTGGGCATGAGTCACCATGCCTGGTTTTGTTGTGTGTGGTTACTTGGGATTGAATTTGGGACCTTGTGTTTGCAAGGCAGACAATGGAACCACTGAGCTAAATCCCTGGCCCTATAGAACATTTATATGTAATTATTCATATGATTAGGTTCAAAGCTCTCATTTTCAGTCTTGCCTTCCTTTTTTTCTCTTTTTTTGGATTATTCTTTATTATTTCATTTTATCACCACTATATATTAGCTATATCCTTATTTTTGTTGTGGTTGTGCTATGGTTTTTGATAATACATCTACAACATATTGTAGTCCATTTTCAAATAATATCAGACTACTTCATAAGAAATGTAAGGTTCATAAAACAGTCTGCTCCCTGTACTTCCCCTTTTTTAGTATGCCCTATTGCTGTCAGGCACTTTAATTCTATTTTGTAAGCCCCATAAAACATTGAATGTCCTACAATACTTTGTAGTTTTTGTGTTGAGCAGTGAGTTATCTTCTAAAAAGATTAAAAATTAGAAAAATACCAGGCCAGAAATTTCAGCTTAGTTTTGAAGACATCTTTCCTGGTTACAGACTTTAAAGTTGACAGTTCTTCTTTTCCCTTCACTTTAAAGATGTTGCTCTATTCTGTTCTGGACTACACAGTTTCTGTCAAGTTCTAGACATGACTACAAGGCAAATTAGTGTAGAACTGGACTATATAAATGGTGATGATAGTGGTCACACACTCCTTTAATCTCTTCTTGTTTAGTGATGAGTAGATAGAAAAAAGTAAAGACAGTGAGGGAAAATAATACACAGTGAGAGAAAATTTACTACTGGCTTTAATATTAACTCACCAGGAGATAGACACTCTCATTTCCTTTGTACTTATGAGGAACTGAAATCATGAAAGAGTAAATGAATCTCTGTAGGTCACACAATTACTAGATACTGGAGTTAAGACTGTCAGCAAGGCTCCCTGGCTTAGTCCTGATTCATCATCCATCTGGGAGGTATTGATAATTTCTACTTGTCAGGTACCCCATCACGCATTTGAGGTCCAAGATACATACTGGAAAGCAATTTCCAGAGACCAACTGATCTAGTGAAGCTCTCCTAATATAAGGTGGGTGTCCCTTCTCCTTCGTGCAAGATTCTCTGATAGACTGAAAAGACTGAATGTAGAATGCCAGAAAGTTCCAGAGGAACATCTACTATGCTCTTCTTTTGTTTTTGTTTTCTGTTTTTGTTTGTTTGTTTGTTTTTTAGTACCAGTAATCAAACTTGGGACCTTGTGCTTGCAAGGCAAGTGCCAGAGCTACTGAGCTAAATCCTGAGCCAGGCTAGGGCTATCTTTGCCCTTCTCCTATATCTGGACTTGTTTTTTCTGACCCTATGTATCAATGCTAGTGGTTTCCTCATTGTTAGGCAGGTGATTTTGAGCATGGCAGTATCTTCCTGATATTGAGAGGTGGAGATGATTACTCCATTGAGTAGTTCTCTAACATAGCAGAGAAACTGATGTTTTCTTATTTGCAGAATCATGACCAAGAGACAGAGGAACTGGATAAAAAATCTTTCTACCTATTTTGAGCTGTCTTTAACACACAAGGGCCTTGGATTTCATTTTCAACTCAGTTCCCTTGGTACTGTGGCAAATCCTTTCTGACACTGAGGTTGTCAGTTCATGCCCTTGGGGTTATAGCAAGTTTTGTGATTTTTCTCCATATCTTAGAATGAATCTAAAAGATATTATGTCAGTGGCCACATGTTTTTAAAAACAAAAATCCCTAATTTTATGCAGAAGTTAGCATAAAGTAGGTCAGGCTATGAAGTTTATATCTTTTTATTTATTTTTAAATGACCATACACTAAAATTGGCTCCCTTGTCCTTACTGTGGAGTTCTGTGAATTGTAATGCATGAATGGCAGTGGTGTTACCACTGCCACAATTAGTTACAAAACAGTTCCATCATGCCAACAAATTTCCTTAGGTTGTAGTCACACCCTCATCCCATGCCAGCCTCGGATAATCACTGAACTCTTTACTGCCATAGCTGTATCATTCTGTGATTGTCAGGATTGATCAGCTTTCCTGTAGCTGGGACAAAACATATGATACTCAATTTAAAAGAAGAGAGGTTTATTTGGCTCATGGTTTCAAAGGGTCCAGTTCATGGTAAGCCAGTTCCAAGGCAGAAACATGGCCAAAGGGAGCAGTGGAGCAAAGCTACTTAGTTTTTGGCATCTGAGTGGCAGGATACAGAGAAGAGTCCCAGGAAGGAAGGGACCACGAACCGGGTATGGGCCCCAAGAGCACACCACTGTGACCCAGTCATACATACCCAGTAAAGTAGTGCTTTACTACTCTCAAGGAAATGTCTCTTAAGTTAATCAAGTTGACACAATTAACATTTGCAATATTTTATAAGTGAACTCACATTACATAAACTTTTGATCTGGGATTCATTCATACAACCCAGTACCTTTAAGAATTATCCAAGTTATTGGTGTATCCATAAACTTTTTATTTTTTATTATTGCTGAAGTGTATTCCATTGTTTGGATATACCACAGTTTATTTCTGTTCAAAATGTTTTGGTTATTTCTGGTGTTGAGCAATGAAAAATAATGTTACTCTGAACATTTTTGTATAGGCTTTTGTATGAATATAAGTGTTTTTTCCCTCTAGAATACTCAGAAAGGCACTTGTTGGATCAAATGGTAAGTGCATATGTAGGTTTATGAAGAAATCTATGTTTGCAGAATGACATTATCATTCTACATTTCTACCAGCAGTTCTAGAGCAGCAGTTGCCTTTTACCTTGCTGCAACTTGCAATTGTCAACATTTTAAATTTTAAGTATTTTATATGTTTATTTGGTACTGGGGATAGAATTCTGGACCTTATCATTGCCAAGCAGGCACTGGAACCACTGAGCTAAATCTCTGGCCCCAATTTTAGCTATTTTAATGGATGTGTAGTTGCATCTCATCAGGGCATTAGTGTGCATTCCCTGATAATAATAATGGTTGTTTCATGTACTTACAATGTCTTTGGTGAAGTGTCTGTTCAAATCCTTTGCACAATTTTTACTTGTTTTTTTATATTGTTAAGTTTTCAGAGCCTTTTACATATTCTGAATATAATCCCTTTGTTGGTTAAGTAATTTGAAAATATTTTCTCCTGGTCGTCACTTATCTTTTCATTCAAATAGTAATTTTTCAGTGAGCAAATATTCTTAATCCATTAAGTTCAGTGTATCTATTTTTTCTCTTGTAGGTCATGTTTTTTGATATGTCTAAGAATTCTTTAAATAACCCAAATCACAAAGATTTTATACTGTGTGTTCTTCTAATAAGATGTATAATCTTACATTGCACCTTTAGATAATACATTTGTAGGGCTGGGGATGTAGATCTGTGACTCTGCTGCCTACCTTGCAACACAAGGTCATGAGTTCAATCCTTGATACCACTAAACAAACAAATAACACAAAATATGTATGGTTAATACTTATACAAAGTGTAAAGTTTGGTTTAAGGTTTACTTGCTTGTATATGGGTATATGACTAACTTCTATTTGATGAAGCCTATCTTTATAGATCAGTTAAAAATATATTTATATTTTAAGAATAATGATTGTACTTATAACCATCACTTCTGATCATCACTCAGCCTGCCATTGTTTGAAAACTAAGGAGTCAGATTTCTGTCACTTAGTGTCTTGGCAAACATATATCAAGGTCTTGATTGTATGTAGTATATCAGGCAAACGGTTAGCATTTTAAAACTCCTGGGAACATGGCTGCTTTTGCCTGCAGGATTTCATGGTCTCTACAGGGAGACAAGCGGGACAAATGTAGCATATCCATCTGAGAATATAAGAGGACTCTTTTATTTATTTTACAACTTTTAGAGATTCCTTAGTATCTAATCATCACTTGAATGAGTGCCTAACTTTCAGTTTTGCTTGTTTGCCTCCAGTCACTGATCTAATCTGTAAGCTTGTAAATGCCTGGAGGAGTACACTCTGTGAGCGAGGCTGATGGTGAGCTCTTTTGCTAAGGGGAATACATATGTTTCCTATCTGTATGAACAGTGCCAGGAGTAAAGTTTAGATTTTTGTACATAAGACTTTCTTAAAAAGATGTCTCAGCAGCAAAAGCATCCTCCTTGACATCTGTAGAGGCCAAAGTGGGCTAGGGATGGGCCTGTGGGTCACATACTACCAGTTATTTTTGGTAAACTTATTAGAATGATACCAAGAATCAGAGAGTGGATGTGTGATATAAAAGTCAATAAATAGGTTGCCTTTTGAGAAAGTAGCTATAGTTGAAGGGGATCTAGATTTAGGCAATGAAGTATTTTAATGATCTCTCCTGTCTTAACCAGAAAGCATTCTTCATTTTCACTGAAAATTACAGAACTCTTAGACTGATAACAGGGTAGGGTGATCTATGGCCACAGCACCCTGAACAAGCCTAATCTCCTCTGATAACAGGATAGGGTGGTCTATGGCCACACCACCCTGGACATACCTGATCTCGTCTGATAACAGGGTAGCGTGGAGGTAGCTGGATTCCATTATAGGTGGGATTTATGATAATCAGCCAGTGTTACCATGCCAGACCAGGGTGCCTTTGCTGTCCTAAATATTTGATCTGTTAAAGAAAAACCAAGAGCTTGGCTTGTAGCACATAATACTAAAGAAAAACAAATATAGGACTAATGATAATAGTAACTAATATTTATTGAGCATTTATTCTGTGTCTGGCCCTCTTGTAATCTCTTTACACAAATAAGCACATTCAGTTCTTTCAACAACTGGATGAAATAGAGATCATTATAATTCCCCTCCTACAAATGAGAATACTAAAGGCCTGAGATGTGAAAGATAGAGTCTAAAAGAGTATCAGGCAATCCCTGAGTCCTGTGTGTTACCTCCCCTAGAACGGGGTGGCTTAGTGACAGGGTCATCACGGGCAAGACATGGCGGAGGTGTGTGTTGTCACTTCCCAGGTGTGCTCCATGACATTATAGTTTCTGTCTTGCTGAAAGATCCCCCCTCTTCCTGCCAACTTTGCAAGGTAAACTGTTAGGCTGGAAAAATTCAGTTGCCACAGAATACAGTTATTTTTCCACATAAAGGAACATTTTGGAGAGTTGGTCCATGATGATCCACAAAGAAAAACCCAGTGGGATCCTTGTAACCTCAGGCCTGTAGGCTCTAAGTAGTCCCTGTCCATTTAGAAGCCAGGAGCCTCAACTTAACAGCTTTTGAAAGGTGAAAATTGTGCCAACAACCACAGAAGTGAATTAGGATATGGTAACTTCCCCAGCCGAGCCCTTCACAGAGACCTGGACTCTGGCTGGTCCTTTGTTGGAGCCATCTGAGATGTCCTGAATAGAGGACCCAGCAGACCTGGACTGGATTCCTCCTCTACAGAAAGGGCAGGGCTCTAAGAATGGATTGCTTGATGCTATTCACTTTGTGTTCACTTGTTACATAGCAATACTTAGCTCTGGGAGAGAGGAAGGAGTCTGCCTAAAGTTGGATGTCACCCGAACCAGAGATTAGAGAGTCTCTCTGTATGATCTTCCCATGTATAGGGACTTCCCAGAGGGTTTGGCACATGATGTAGGACTTCCTGTTTAGACCATTAAAAGTTTTCCTTAATAGTTCTTTGAAAGAGGAATTGGTTTTAAAACCTTGGGAATCTGAAGGAAAAAGAACCCAGGAAATCTTATTTGAAGTATGGAGTCAAGTATGGATCTTTACTTTTCCTTACTGTTTTTAGTTTACTTTTCAGGGCGTCATTGATTCTGTGGGGTTAGTGTCGGTTTGTTTTCATTACATAGCAATTCGGAAGTATGTAAGGCCAGAAAGAGGAGCTCTTGTTAGGAAGCTCAGCTGGGGACTATTCTTAACATCCAACTACAAGCCTGTTTGAAAGAAAGATGAATGTGGTAGATGAGTTCTTTTGCAGAGGTTCCTGTGATGAAGCGATCTGACTTTCCTTCTTGTAGAGGAATATGTATTTCTTTTGAAAAGAATTTTCAAAGGGATTTACTTTTTAGAAGAATTTATAAACTTTGTGTATTTTATTTTCATTTCTGGGAAAAAATCAGACAAAAAATGAAAGTCAACAGTGTGCTAAGACCCTCAATGAGACCTTTGCTCTTTCTTCTCTGTGGCCACTCACCCTGCATGCTTGGACCACTGGGACACTGTTGTGACCTCCCCTGCTACCATCACCACCCAGGTAATTGATCATGTATATTTAATCTGATTATTCTCATTGAAAAAAACCCTAGCTCTCTTACGAGCCCTTCATTTTTGGTGAACCTCTTGCTCTAGGGAAGGAAAAGACTTGGTATATTCCTCCACTTGGAAGGACACATTAGAGATGCTTTCTCTTCAGCCATCTGCAGAGGGAAGCTCAGCAGGATTTGGGCAGTCACACATCCCACAAGATCCCAGCGGCTTTAGCTTTCTTGGATGGCAGAGATTCCTTAGCCTGCTCAGTTTCTTCTTGGGTTCAAACCCTTCTTGGGTTTATGTCTTCAGTAGAAAACCTTACACAACCTGTGGGGCCTGAACACAGTGCGTGAAGCAGCGTGCACTGCATGGTGTTCCTGAGGTAACTGGGCTGTTTTGAAGGCAACTGTCTGGAGGAAGTGGGTCCAGTGTTTCCAGTTCTGGGCTCTCGTGGTAGTCACACCCACACTCCTTAGACTCTCCACATAGGAAGTGTATATTCGACAAATGCTACATTTAATTGTGAAACCCTGATTTAAACATGCATTGGTCATTACCCCTTACATACTACAAAGTTTGTTTATGATATTTGCTTAGTAAAAAAGCTCAAACCTCATCTATTAAAGGAAAGTTTCACCAGTCCACTGTGAGTTTGTAAGGTAGTAAAGGCTCATCTGAGGTTTAAACTTCTGAGCTCTCTTACACTTGTAGCTTTGAATGTATCCCTTCCAGAGGAGATAATGTCCTTTTGGCTCCCTCAAATATTTTGGTTTCTAAGTTTAAGATTTTAAGATGATCTTGTTCCATTTACTCTTGGCATAACTTGAAGAAAGACAAGTTAAAAGGCTTGTGGGAAGGTTTTATAACTCATTTTGGATGACAGCATATTCAGACAAATCCTGGGATGAATTGAGTGTAAATGAACCAGAAAGGCGAATAACAGTTTTTCTTCACCAGCAACACTGCTTTTAATGTGGACCAGCATGCAGTGAGCCAGGGGTAATTTCATTTTGTCAGCTCACATGGCTGCCTTGGTGAACTTTAATCCCAACTTGTTACTGTCTGCCTTTGCTTCTTGGAATAGTGTGCCATGTCGCAACTCTACCTCGTGTATTTACCACATTTGTTGGGAAACAAAACACTATGAATACTCAGAGTCCAGATTTCCTCTATGATATGGAAGTTAAATATAAGAGATCTGGTGTCCAAATCCCTCCTGTTTCCTCACTGTACAATGCTGAGTAACAGGGATGTCCTTGGGTACCAGCGAGTATGTGTTTTGTAGTAAGCCTTTTTCAATCCTCAGCTTTTCATTTTGTAAAATGGGGCTGATAATAAGGAAGGAGCCATTCTACAGCATTTCTCTGAGAATTAACAGTCTGAAGGCAGAAAAGCACTTAGCCCAATTTATGAGAGAAAGCAAGAATTCAATAAATGTTAGATGTTGTTACTGCTGACTTAAATATCACCAGTTTCTACGTGAATAGTAGACAGCAATGTAATTCCTGGAACTGATTAGATGGATTATGCTGGGATCATGAAAACATTGTAACACCTGATTTGGATGTGGGCTGGAAGTCCCAGCCAACAGGATCATCACGCAGTGTGATACACTGGCATGAAAGCCCTGGTTGGACAGCCTTTCGACTGAATTCAAAGACTCACACCACCCATCAGTCTGGCTCTAGAACCCTGGGGAATAATCACAGCCCTGGAGACCGGAGAGAGAGCTGATGACACCAGGCCTCAGCTCGCTTTCAGTGGAAGCCCCACGACAGGACATCGGCTTACATCAGCGCTCTGCCACGAGCCCCTGTCTCCCCAACGTGCACAGATGGGCAGTTCTTTTGTTTGCTAGTGATGACTCAGATGCTCCATTTAAATGGCTTTGTTGTGAGCAGCCATCAGGGCTGTAATCTCATCCAGCCACCCTCACATGGGGTACTTTATGGATTTGTTACCCTTCGTGATGTAGTGTTCCCAGTGCAGGGCAGTTGACAAAGCCAGAAAAAGGAATCTTTGGTGATTCAGGAAGGCTTTGTGCCAGCTAAGTAGCATTCATTGCTCCTTGCTTTCACCACCCTTGCTCAAGATTTTACTGGCTCAAGGTTTCTTCTTTGGAACTAGCTTCCTACCTTCCAAGTACGTGCAGCTACTAACAGTTCACTGTGCACACCATCCCCTCCTGTGCCAGTTGTCTGAATGGCATCTATGGCAAAGTGATCAGGAGGTGCTTTGAATCAGAAGTCTTAGAAAAAGCCTCCCATCTCTGCCTACTTATTTTGAATCTCTATGTGTGCCTTTGAGTTTCTGTGTGTGTGCTGATGTTACAGCTGAAAACACCAAGGTTGTTCTTGGTGCTGGTGACATAAAGACTCAGCACTTATTCAGTCATTATCTATAAACATGTTTACTGTTTTTGAGAAAAGTGGGATCTGTATGCATGCTCTCTTTTCATGCTAATCAAACATGTTTACTCACTGCATTTGAGAATAATGATGCTGCTTTGGACACGGGAAGTTTAGGAAAGTGTATGTCCATATTCTTCTAATTTTACTGAGCTAGTTCAAAGCAGTCCAAACAGATTTTTTCATTAGCTATCAAATCTGAATCCAGCTCATCTTCGATTTCTTCCATTGGAGACAGAATATGGAGATATATCAAGACAGGTCCTTCTTGTCTTCATCCTCCAATTGATGAAGGAACCTAAACTAGTCAAGCATAACTTTTCCTGTCTCTTCAGATTCTTCTATGTTGTTCATTCATAAATGAATTCATTTTATTCACCCAAAAGACACAGGTGAATTTGGTGGCAAGCATAGTAAAAGACACTGTGTCCTAAAAGGAAGAAGACTAAGTCTCTGGCTTGTGAGCAAAGTGTATTGTGAATGAGGCACAGCATATGTAGCTTGGTGCAGCCACCCTTGGAGCAGACAGGGTGAGCAACAGTCCTGGTGGAAGTAAAGCTGCCAGCCTCTGAAGAAGCCCCAGATAAGACGATGTGGGAGCCAAGTTTTGAAGGATGAGCTGGGGTTCTTAAGGCCATTTGCCAATAAAGTCCATGATGTGAGGACAAGGTGTGCATATGGCTCACTCAGGAAATGGCCCTCCTCTAGCAGGAGCAGGAGGAGGACTTCTAGAACCTACTAGCAGTGTGCTGAGATGTTCCTTTGGGAAACAGAGACACTTGAAAGCTTGGAATAATGGAGCAACAGAGCTGGACTTTCAAAGATACATCTGGTGGTAAAGTAGGGAGAGACAGCGAGGAGGGCTCAGTGAATTGGCAGATAGGGAGGCCAACCCTGAAGTAACTGAGGTGAGGCTGACATGAGAGAGAAGAAAGACACCGCAAAGGGGAAATGATGTTTATTTCATAGAAGACGAGATTGAAGCAGCATCTCGTTGTAGGGTTTGGAGGAAATAATCAATTAGGAAAGTTGGTTAATGGGTGTGGTATGTTATACAACACAAGGAGTCAGGAAAGACTAAAATTAAAGCACTTTTAAAATTTTACAAAGTAAAACTATATACTTTTTATCTGACAAGGAGAGATAATGTGTAGGGACTCTGGGATTTAGGGGGAACAGTAGGGGGCCAAGTGTAGTTTGTCTAAAGTTTGTAGTTCCTTGTGACTAAGGTAAGGACCTGAAACAAATAGTGACCTGTATAATTTTAAGTTGTTTGTTGATCTGTGCTGAATGTGTCATCTCCTTCCATTGTTACACTGCCGAGTACTGGCTCAAATGAGAGATACCTCAGGGAATAGACGGGGACTGATGCAAGGACTTGGGAGAAAAAGATAGAGTAACATTCAGGCTTTGAACATAGTCCCCTCCCTAAATTCAAAGGGAGTTGTCATTTTCAGGGAAGGTAAATGTTCTGGGAATTCAGGAAAGACTCACAAAAAGGAAGTGGAGGCTTTAAGCAGGGACATGAGTTAGTCTATGAACTAGACAGTAGCTAGACTTTGCTGTTATATGGCCAGGCCTCAGGAGGTAGCCATTTGTGATTTAAGAGATTCACAGGAGGTGGGATATTGAATTGGATGTGGGATGAATAAAGAGATGAGGACCAATGCTAGCAAAAAGAAGCCATTATGCTGCTAACCACATCAGGAAGTTCAGGGAGGATAGGGAAAATAATCCTTTATGGAAAAGAAAAAAAGGAGTGGGAATAGGATTTGAAATGGGCAGAAAATATCCACATATTAAAATCCATTGGATCTAGGAAAATACATATATGGGGAAGCAGGACATATGTCCATGATAAATCTGAATATTTTGAATGCAGAGGAGGCCAGGTTACTGAAAGAGGGTAGAGCATGGGAGCAATTGTTATGGCTTTTATCTAGATGCCTCTCAATGCCCCATGTGCTCGTAGGTGAGTTTTTCCGAGGTGGCTGGATCTAAGGCATGTTAATATGGATAAGAGTGTGTGATAACTGGATTAGCCTATTAATTGGTTAGCATTGTACTGGTTGTGGATAATAGGGAAGCCCGCCCTAAGTGTGTTTGGCACCAACCAATAGGCTTGTATCCTGGATTGGATAAAAGAGAAAGGCAGGCTGCTGCTGCTTCTGCTTGCCGCTTTCTGCCTACCCTGCTATGGACTGCTTCTCCTCTGCCATGCCCCTTTGCCATAGCATCCTGACTATAGACTGAAACCTCTACAAACTGTGAACTAAAATAAACTTTTCCTCCTTTAACTTTACACATCAGATATTTTGTTTCAGCAATGAGAACGTAAAGCAGAACAGATTCCTGAAAGACTGTGAATTAGCCACGTAAAGGAAGGTGGGGTGATGCTAAGCAGAGGAAATAGCACAGACAAAGAATGGGTGTCAGAGAGAACCAAGATGAGCTTCATTGTGTCTAGCACATAGAGTGCAGAGAAGTGTGGAAAGATAGATGTCATATCTCTAGCTGTTTCTAGGTTTTAATTTTTTTAAGTGAACTAAAATTTTAAGTTTAGAATAATTCACTAAATTCTAGAACAAATGAAAATTTCTCAACTACAGATAAATAGAGAATGCGCTGACCTCTATATCTGCATCTGAGAACTCAACCTACCCTGGAAAATATTTTAAGAAATTATTTTTGTACTGAACATGTAAAAACATATTTTTATTATTTCCTAAAGAATACAGCATGACTATGATTTATTTATATTAGGTATTATAGTTACAAGGAGTAATGTCCATCCTGTTAGGTGGCCAAGTTTATGTCTTAGGACTGTACAAAATAGAGTTGAGGACAGGGTAGGAAAAGTTTTATTAAGAGAAAGCCCCTGAGAGTGTATGTGTGTGTGTGTGTGTGTGTGTGTGTGTGTGTGTGTGTGTGTGTGTGTGTACTAAAGAGGCTCTTTGCTTTAGATATTTTTTTTTTTTTTTTTTTTTTAGGTTTTTTGAGACAGGGCCTCGCTTTTTGTGGTTCAGGCTGGCCCCGAGCTCAGCCTCAAACTCACATCACAATCCTCCTGCCTCTGCCTCCCGAGTGCTGGGATTACAGGTGTGAGCCACCACGCCCGGCACTGTGGTATGTGGTACTAGTTGCTGCTGGGTGTGGGTCTCCACACCCAGTATTGTTATGTGGTTACCGGGGAATCGAACCCAGGCCCTTGCGCTTGCAAGACAGGCGCGGGAACCACTGAGCTAACTCCCCGGCCCCTGCTTTAGATATTTTTATACAGTAAAATCACATCACAAGTTACCTTGGGTCAAACAACAATAAACCTAGAGGATTAAGTACAATTCCTTAACTAATATTCATTTAATTAAATAAAAGGTAATAGCAAGGATATATAGTGTGGAGAGAGGCAAAGATATTTTTGGAAGGGGTAGAAGGTAGGGTCAGATCATTTTGGAATCTGTCTACATATTCATTATTTTGTTTGTATGTGTTTGTTGTTTAGGTTTATTGGACCAAATGGTGCTACTTACAGTATTGCTCTGAGCCATCATTCATCTCTCGGGAGGCTTGCAGGCTTAGTTATCATGTCTCCATTTTGAAGCCTACTTTCTATCAACTCAGCCCTTAACCTCAGGCCTGGTTTGCCTCTTCTGTTCTGACTGTACTTTGGGTTTCATCCCTATACAGCTGCCTATCAGTCTCTACCTAATTTATCTATCTTCAATATTCTGGGTAATTGAGAGATAATTTGAAGTATGTGGCAGGATGTGCATAGATTATATGTAAATAACATATGATTTTATATAAAGGATTTGTGAATATTTGGGGGCTAAATCCCCTATGCTACTGAGAGATGACTGTATTTCATATCTAGTATTAAAACAAGTTCTCAGGAAAGAAATATATTTTCGTTTTTGCCACAAATTTAATTTTCCCTA
>PVIR01008443.1:0-56462 GCA_004026965.1 Petromus typicus
TCCTAATTTTTTTTTATGTGGTTTAGTCCTATCAGCCCTCCTGTTGTGGATCTCAGAACCATCATGGAAATAGAAGAAAATAGACAAAAATGTGGAGCTACACGAAAGTCAAATTCTGGGTTAGTTTTAAAAAAGCACAAAAATGAGAAAGACTAAATTATGTTATATATCTACCTGTTAGGGGAAGAAAGATCTATTGGATCTGTCCTGAATCTGATGTAATAGTTATAATCCTTTTTCTATAAAATTTATCTTCTATACTATTATTTCTTAAATCTGTGCTAAAGATTGAGTTGAATATATACACTAACCTCTTAGGAAATTCAGTATTGTATACAGAAGTATGTCTTTAACATATCATTGCAGTCTACTTCTGTAGGAAAGCTAATAATTTAAGGATTATGATAGAAGTTCTCCTTGTAGAGTATATGTAGGAGGGCTCAGATATAGCTATTACATGACCATTAATAGTATAAACTGACATTACTGTTAAACTTTGGTCCAGTAATAGTAAAGTCAAGCTAAATAAATAGAAAACGTATATAGAACCTTCATTAGAACCTTCATTAGGCAGAAATTAATGCTAATTGGTATAATGTATAGCAGAATGGTTTTTCGTAAAATAAAACTTTCTCAGAAGCATTGAAACTAACTGGTTCAATTCAATTTTTTAGCAAAATGATACCTCATGGTGTTAAACTTTCTCAGAAGCAACGCAAAATGATTGCATTGACCACCAAAGAACACAGTTCAGGAACAAGTAGCATAGAAACAGTTTTAACTGCTTCTTCAAAAGCCCCAAAGCCGGCGAATGCATGGTATGTTTTTATTTTTGTTAAAATTAGCTTATGCATTAGCTTTTAAGGTAGTTGCTATCTGAGATTTTCTTTCCATGTATTTCTAGTGTCTTTTCAAATATTTTATTCCCCCTTTGCTTTAAGTTAAACAATGGAATTTGAGATATTTGTCCATACCTTAGCAGATGTCACATTTATTTGCATTGTTATTTATAATATTTCCTTATTATCCTTTTAATTTTTGTAATATCAAATTAACTATTACTCCATAACAAATTATTCCCCCCCAAAAACACCTTTAAAAACCCAGCATTTATTACCTTACAGTCCCTTGGGTCAGAGATCTTTGTTCTGCATTTCTGGCTGAAGGTTTCAGACAGTGCTGCTGAAGTCAAGGTTTGACCAGGGCTATAAATATTTCAAGGATTGCCCTGGGAGAGTCTTCTTCTAAGCTAAGTGACACTGATATAGGTTGGATTGACATCATATTAAAGATACCTTTCCAGTTTTTCAGCCTTCATTGCTCCTGAAACAAGATAACCATTTCTTTTATATTAAATTTATTTGGGTACTTTCAAGTTTTTCGTTCTATCTTTTGCTTTAAGTAGTTGTGTCTAAGTGTGGTTTTCTTTGCATTTATTTTATTGGTATTTAGTAAATGTTTAAATCTTTAAATTTATACCTTCTCTCAAATTTGGAAAAACTCTAGCAATTGTTTCTTTAAGTATTTCTGTCTGCCGTTTCTCTCCTTTGCCTCTGGTACTCCTGTCATACATGTTAGAGCCATAAATCTCCATAGCTAACTTGATTTTTTTTATTCATTAATTTTCTCTCTTCTTCAAATTCAGATTTTTCTGTTGATTTATCCCAAGTTTATTCACTTGTCCATGTCAGTGAATTTTTTTCATTATATTTCAGTTCTGTTTGTCCTTTTTGTTTGTTTGCTTTCCTCTGCCTAGTTTATCTGTGCATTGAGTCATTCCACACATATTTTTGTTGCTTTAATCTGAGGCACAATTGCAGTAGCATCAGTGTCATTGTTGAGGTTAACATCTGGGTTTATCAGTGTCCTTTGGTTCCCTTTTCTTATGGAATAGTTTTGTTAGTGGACCATAAACAGCAGATAATCTAATATTATATTGAAAACTATAATTACATCATAAAATTTTGGCAGATGTTCTATTGTCTCCTTTTAACCTTTAACATTGCCCTTTTACACGATGTATGTTTTGACATGGTCTTTGCTTTCTTTAACAGGACATCTTCTCTACAGTCATTTTCATCTAAGCCATTCCGGGATTTCTCATTAGAAGATAAAAAGTCTGTTATTAACCATAGTTCAGGAGATCATGTCAAAAAAACTTGTTTTAAAGGAATTGAAAATTCTCAAGCTCCAAAAGTTGTAAGGTAAAAAAAAAAAAAACTATATATTACACTTAAATATTATATGCTAATTGTATGCTCTGAAATGATACAAATTTTATTAAACAGATTTTATTTTTTCATTACTGGAGAATGAACACAAGAATTGCTGAGCTACGTCCCTATCCTGTTTTTATTTTTTTGAGACAATTTTACTAAATTGCTTCTCAATTCTCCTACCTCAGTCATTTTACTCAGGATGACATATATACACCCCCATGCCCAAGTGAGGCGAGCTTTAGTACATTGTTTTACATTCAAATTTAAAATTAAAGCATCCTTCTATCTTTGAAGTATTTGGCGTATAGCAAAGTGCATGTATTTAAACTGTACAATTTGAAATTTTGATACAGACGTGAAATCTATGCTATATTCAAAATCGTGAACATAATCATTTATCTCAGAATTTTTCTTTTTTCCCCTCTCTTCAATTACCATTTTGCTTTTTTCAATATAGATTAGCCTCTATATTTTAGAATTTTATATTTTAGAATTTTTTGTTAGTCAGAAGCACAAGGTTCCAAGTTTGATTCCCAGTAACTGCATACCACAGTGCCAGGTGTGGTATGTACCATTTTTAAAACCCTTTTGTTAGAATAATTGAGACTCATCTCTGGTGGTATGTATAACAGTTATGTTTTGGGGCCAAGGATTTAGCTCAGTGATGCCAGTGTCTGCCTGGGAAGCACAAGGTTCCAAGTTCGAGTCCCAGTAACCACATACCACAGTGCCAGGTGTGGTGGTTCATGCCTGTTATCCCAGCACTCGGGAGGCAAAGGTAGGAGGATTGTTGAGTTTGAGGCCATCCTGAACTACAAAATGAGACCTTGTCTCAAAAAAAAAAGTTGTGTTTCTTTGTATGAATATGCCATAGTCTATTTATTATTTTTTTGGCTACTATTCTTTTTGCTGTAGCTATTTTTGGTAGTTTTTAAAGTCCTATATATTTCCATAAAATGTTTCATATTTTAAAATCCTATGAACATCTATCCATAATTTTAAATGGCATTTTAATAAAAATTGCTTCCCCAACACGGTATGCGAATCCTTCTTTGAGACAAGGTCTCGCTTTGTAGTTCAAGCTGGCCCTGAGCTCACTAGGCATCCCAGGTGGGCCTTGCACTCACAGCAGTTCTCCTGCCTCTGCCTCCCAAGCGCTGGAATCACAGGCGTGAGTCACCACCACCCCTTCTCCCTCCACCCCCTTTGCACTGTGGTATGTGGTATTGATTGCTGGTGGACATAAGTCACCATGCCCGAAATTGTTGTATGTGGTTAGTGGGGATCAAACTAGGGCCCTTGTGTTTGCAAGACAGGCACTGGAACCACTGAGCTAAATCCCCAGCTGGTGAATTCTTAATCATACTTCAAAATGGAAAATCCTTAAGAATTTAGAAGCCTGATATGAGAAAAAGAAAATATATGAAATTGGTTGAATAGATGAAGGCTTGTTTTCTTATTTCTGCTAATATGACATCTCTTTAAAATATCAATACTTAGAATATTTTAGATAAATAAAAATATAATGGAAAATGTTAGCTGTAACTAGATTCTTTTGATTTATGTGATAGTAAATCCTTTCTTTCCCTGGTTAAAAACCTTTCTTCCTCTTTTTAAAAAAATCTTGCATCTTATTCCACAGTATCAAACAAGTAAGTATAAACTCCAGTTGAGGCAAGGGGAAGGGGCCAGTAACCCAGTAATTAATCTCACATTATATACCTGCCTTCTGGTAGCTCCCCATGAGCTGACTTGTAACAGTAATGCTTACATACTACGTTTTAGATAAGATGTTTAGATATTTTTATTGCTGGTACTGTGACTGGTTTCCTTATGACACAAGTACATTTAGGAGCAAAGTTCTTGAGACATTTTTTTTTAAAAGACAGAAAATTAGAGATCAGAAAGAATCTGTTTAAGTCATCTATCTACTTTGCCTCTGTAACTGCAAATACTTTTAGCAGTAGAATTCTATTTTAAGATAAAAATCATAATTTGAACTCTGATGTAAAATAGATAGCAGTGTAAGTCTTTTTACATATAAATTTATGTTAAAAAATTATTGTTTATGATGGAATGACATGTAAATTAGGTACAATTTAAGACATAGTCTGAATACAAAGTGTAATAAATTTTAAAAATTAGTACATTAAAAGAGACATTGCCATTAATCTTCCTCAAAATATTTCCCCTTCAAATACACTTATCTTATTGTTTTTACCACTTTCTGAAGCAATTCTGGAAGTTCTCTTGTGAGTGTCTCGACTTACTCTGTGGTAGCTGCCTCAGGGTCCTAAATTAATTGAGAGTATTTACCTCTCGTGGTCATTTTGACTAAAGAAAAGCCAGAAGTAGTGCAGTGCAGATCAAGTAAAAAAGGTGGATGAGGACCACGTCAAACTTTGTGTCTGAAATCAAACTTAGTATTTTTCTCTTATATCTTTTAAAGAAAATGAAAATAAAACAAAAATGTAGAGAAAAATGTGGAACAACTCCTTTCCCTATATTTCTTCCTCAGTAGCACTTGAAATCTTTTGACTCCTCCACGTTCTTCACTAATATTCAGCCTGTCCTCAGGCATGGCAGTCTTTAGCTCTGAAATACTGATTTAGTGCATATCAACTCGGACTTTCATTCATGCTTTTATGTCTTTCTCTTCAGCTGTCAGGGTAGCTCTGTTGACTGGTCATCTTTTCTTCTACTATATTAAACTAGTTTGGTGGGTGTGTGTGTGTGTGTGTGTGTGTGTGTGTGTGTGTGTGTGTGTTTTGAGATATAAAACTTATAGCTTTTTATATATAAAATCTAGAATTCTTAATGTGATATTTAAGACTTACACACTGTGCTCCTGCCAGCCTGTTTAGTTTATGTTATAATGTGACCTTTGCAGCCTACTCTTTTTGGACTATTGTTCTCAAATGCTTTGTGCTTTAGACTGCCTTCTTACCTTTTAACTAATTAAATTTGACCCTTTTCAGTGTATTTGGTTATTTATTTTGGAAAAGTTTGGCTTCCTTTACTGGGTCAGTTTCTTAGTATATTTCTATAACTCTTCTTCATTTTACCTTCTGCAGTTATAACTTCAGTGTGATTCTTTCTTTAATGGTTACCTACTGTAAATATTTTCTTGTCTATGTACATAATTATGTGTTCCATGAGAAGAAGGAAGATGTCTCTTATTGCTAATCATAATATCACTGATACTTAGACTGATTCCACTATTGCTTAGCATGCAGTGGGTGATCAGTTAACATTTGGTGAATGACTGAATAAATTAGTGAATTAAAATTGTAACTTTTTGAGTAACATTTAATTCTATTATTGTGAGTTGTGTTACATGCCTTAAACATACAAATTTGAAAGTATGAAAATTAACTGCAGTTTTATAATATTTTGTATTTTAAATATATCGAAGTTTTAAATTTTTTTCTAGGATAAATAACTGTTTAAAACTCACAAAATATTAAGGGTCTGTGTTTTCATAGTTGATCGCTAGAGTGTGCTCTAACATCAGGGTTCCTTATGTGAAAAATGTGCTGTCATAGATACACTTTTTGAAGTTTGAATTCAAGTGTATGGATCAAACATGCATTTATAGTGTAAGCGTTTTGTTACAGATGGTAATGTTTTGAATGACTAATATTTGATAATGATTTTGAATAAAAAAGCATAGATTGAATTTTAGTTTTTATTTTACAGAGAAATTAAATAAAAAGCTTCTTTAAAAAAAAGCAGTGAGGACAAAATATTTACTGAATTATAGGACTTAGTAACATATGCTAGAAACAAAATTTTACTGGCTTCTGTTGGGTATATATAGAAATAGAATACTCAGGCTCATGCTTTACTATGTTTAAAATGTCAGAAAATTTAAATTGCACCCATACAAGTTTTATGACAGAAAAAGGATGCACCTACAACACAGTATGACAGTATTAAAAGATCACAAGGTGATATATGCTTACATGCCACATGAGTGGCTCAGAGAAAGAAAAATAACCATAGGCTAGTTTTTAAGAACAGCTTCATTGAGAAAGAAGGGCTTGAACTGTTTAGTTTATAAGCATTTTGATATTCTGTTATAAATAAGTTGTTATTATGTTCATGGGACTAATAGAAGAATGGATCACTTAATTATACTGTTCCCTTTCATTGTCACATGTTTTGAACATGGGAAAGGATCTTTTAAAGAAGAAATAAGATAGAAGGAAGGCACTGTAAACAGGAAATGCTGGAAGTTAAAGCAGGAAGACAGGCGTGCTGATGATCCTTTGGAGAGTCAAGGTGGCAGGAGTGAGAGGGGTTCATCTCGGGAAATTCTGAAGTCAGACATTTAAAAAAATTTATCCTGACATCTTTCTAATTCGTTTTTTCTGACTTCCTTTTCCTCTGGCGTGAAGCTGTCTGTCTTCTGTTTTGTCTTGGAGATTTCTTTTTGGGGGGTCAGGTAAATATCCAGCAGATTTGAAGTTACTGAATTTCCTTAGAAATTAGGGTCTTAAAATGAGAGCTATTCTCACTTCATTTTGTATTTCAGTACCTGTCTCTAGAAGAAAAAGTTATGAGTAATTCGAAGGAATTAGGAACTTAGAAACAAAACTGCTTTTATTTTACCTTATAATAAAATAATAATAAAATAATATATATGTTTTTCACAGAGTATCATAGGGATTAAATGAGACAATATACATGCAAGTCCTTAGGTTGTCAGTACATTTATGGCCCTCATGGACACTGTGCTGTGCAGTTTAGCTTTCAATGCATTTTATGTACCCTGGCCTTACTGTTTCTTTTTAATTTTATTTCTCTTCTAAGTCTAAAATTATTGAAGCGAACACCTGCTTTAAGTCTTCAAAACTTTAAAGTTCCATATATTTGTACAACCCAATCCTGCCTCAGAGCCTCTCTCCCTGATGTTATTGTTATTTCCTTGGGGAAATCAGCAGCATGGACCCTCTTTCACTTTCGATTGTTATCTGAATCCGCAGTACTTTACATACATTAGTACAGATATCAGTTATAATACTCTAATGTTGTTCTATAGCTTAAGTATAAGATTTTTAAATCTCTTTTTTCAGAAATTTTTGAAGGGAAGAGACTGAGAGTTAATCAGGCTGATTTTTAACATTTCTCATAGTTTTAAGACATGCCTACTAAATGTGCATGATTGAATCAGGAAGTCAGTATTTTAGGCTTTGCTTTCTGTGCTCATCTAGGTGTCAGTTTGCTGATTGCTGAAGGCATTTGATTAATTTAGGTAATCCGTAGAAACTTCTCTTCCTCTAAAATTTTACAATTTTTCCCGTCATTATTCAACCTTTTTCAATTTTTCCTTAGCATTCTACCTCCCTCATCACATACTCCTTTATTACTGCCTTCTAAGTTCTTCTCCCTGAAGTCTTCTCAGCTGACTAAAGCATTTTGATTTTTACAGTTTTTATAGTTAATAGAAGTCAACGTTGTAGATACTGTCCTGATTTCTCTTACATTGTTTTATATATCATTTTATATGTTATTTCATCTAGTTTGTGAGCTGTTAAGAAATCAGCTCTTGGGCCGAGGATTTAGCTCAGTGGTTCCAGCTCCTGTCTTGCAAGTGCAAGGGCCCAGGTTCGATTCCCCGGTAACCACATACCATACTGGGTGTGGAGACTCACACCCAGCAGCAATCAGTACCACATACCACAGTGCTGGGCATGGTGGCTCACGCCTGTAATCCCAGCACTCGGGAGGCAGAGGCAGGAGGATTGCTGTGATGTGAGTTTGAGGCCGAGTTTAGGGCCAGCCTGAACTACAAAGTGAGACTCTGTCTCAAATAAACCTAAAAAAAAAAAGAAATCAACTCTTGTATTCCTGTTCTATGTATAATTCTTAGCTTATCAAAGCATATTAGGGCTAATCATTACAGTAGTACCTTGGTTCATGAACACTTTTGTTTTTGAACTCTTCATTATGTGACAAACATGACCATGGTCATCTTTGCTGCAATGAATTTAGCTTGTTAGCTCAGGTATTACTGTATCTGATTTTTATGTATTTTGAAACTTAGTACATAAATGTGTCTGTACACTATCTCATTAACCTATAATTTTAAATTTAGGCCCAATTGCACATATTAGTTTGCTTCCTGAGGCAGGAGTGTGTATCTTAATTAGCAGTTTACTAATAATTATTAGAAGTTTTAATCTCCAGTTTTGACATTTGTTTTGCAGATATTCTAATCATGGTACCTCAGGACCAGAAGGCAACAATATTTCAGATTTACCACCTCTAGACAGTTCCAAGTAAGACTTAATTGCTTTGGGGCCTTTGTAGCCAAGTTGCCACTTAGCTTTGATAGAGAATGTTATAAAATTGAGAATTCTAAGGTGTTGAGTACATTGTATTATTTGAATATTCTCTGCTTCATGCTGTTATCTTTTTTTAAGTTAATATTACTTCAACTCCACTACTTTCTAGAATTTTCTAAAAATTTCTATGTAACACTGATCTAAATAAAACAATAGTTATCTTTTGTCCATTACCTCACCATTCTGTAATCTCTGCAAAAGCTTCCAAATCCTCTTATATAGTAGTTACTGGAGAAAAAATGTAGCATTGTTTATTTCAGAGGAAATTATGAATTGCTAATGTTGGAGAAATTGATTGAAACTCATTTTTATTATCCTTACAGTCCCTGGCTGTGTTCTTCATTGACTGCTTCTGTGGTAGCACCAGTCACTTTTGCATCAATTGTAGAAGAAGAGCAAAAACAGGAAGCAGCTCTTATCAGAAGTCGAGAAAAGCCTTTGGCTCTGATTCAGGTACATAATATAACTACTAGGATTTACCTTAGGGAAGAACTACACTGCATTTCATCTTTGAGTCTTAAGAAAATTGTATTTGCTTTCGATAGAGTCACTTATCCTATTCGAAGAGGAAAGGGCAAGGGTAAATAAGAGGGGAAAGAAAAAATGTGATGTTAAAGGAAGTAAAGCATATGTATATAGGGTGTGTAGGGGAATGAGGAAAAATGAGAATTAAGTTGTATCAAAACTGGTATAAATTCTCAATGTTGAGTGATCATCATATATATATATATATATATATATATATATATATATATATATATATATAATGTACCAATAGAGAATTCAATTTAAAAAAACTTTAAAACTTTAAATGATGTAAAACTAGATTGAAATGTTCAATAATTTAATTGAAGGTATCCAGGATAATTTTAAACTAAGAAATTATGATGGAGCTAATATTTTTAGTTTTGGTAATGCTTTTTAGACTGTTCAAATATTAAAAGAGGCCAGGGCTGAAAATGTAGCTCAGTGATGCCATGCCTACCTGGCAATTGCAAGTTCCTGAGTTTAATCCCTGGCCGGTAAATGAATCTGACTGTCCACAGCTATACTTAGCTTGTGCACCAGTTAAAGTTCTGAAATTATAAGCAATAGATACCAACTTTGGCTAATTCAAGAAAAAAAGAATTTATTTGAGGAAAGTTAAGACTCTACATATTTGGCTGAGAGAGCAGATTGCCAATCTTAGACATAGATCCATAGAGGTACCACCATTATTAGTAAATACCTACAACTTTGAACCTAGTGAATTGAGTGCCAGGGAATTCATTCCCTAGAAAGTTCTTCTTTGGTAGGTGTCCCAGGGACTCTTCTCAAAAGAAAAATTGATACTTTTGTACCCTCAAGCTTGCAATTGATGGATTCCTGACATACCCTTAAGGTGTGTTGTAGTCCTTGTATAAAGTACTGTGTTTCTTTTTGATGACACTAATGTTTTCAGCAGTCACATTTTTTTTTTAATCCTAACTTTCGAGATAGTTCAGATTTAAGTTTTTCAAAATTTTCTGCCATATTCTTTTTTGAGACAAGGTTTCACTGTTTCCCAGGCCAGCCTTGAACTTGTGGCAATATTCCTGCTTCACCCTCCCAAGTGTTGGGATTCCAGCATGCATCACCATTCCTGGTCTTCTGCCCTACCTTTTACTCTTTCTTCTCCCTATAAATATTAGTAAAACCAGCCGTCTGTACCCAAGTCACAACCTGAATGTTGGGCTGTCATAAAATTGCCTCCTCCACATTAATTAGTTCACTGCCCTTAATCTCAGTCTTCCATAAAGTGTCAGGACAGGGGGGAAATGTAGACAGATTTTCTTCCAGAGTATAATCCATACAGCTTTCTCTGCACTTGTCATTGGAGTCCTTGTTTCCAAATGAAACTACCTGAGCCTGGCCTTTACTTTCTGCATTCCCATCAACATGTTAATCTTCTAATATTGCCCACCAACCACTGCTTAAAACATTCGAAGGTTTCTCAAGCCTGCATCTCCAAAATTTGTCGAAATTCTCTCACAAACCAGTTTTAAAGGAACTACTTTAATCACCCCACATTTCAAGTACCAGTTTTTCTGTGAAAACCAAGTAATACACAATACTGACACTCACAATTTATAGAAAGATTGAATATGCTCAGTTTCAGTCCATGATCAGATAGGTCCAAGGCAGAGATATGGTAGAAGGGTGTGGTGGTGCAAAGTTTCTCAGTTCATGATACCTGGGAAGCAGAGCAGTAGAAGAGTGTCTGAGCGGAAAGTATGACCAGAGATAGACCCCAAGACTTCCATGACCCATCCAGACCCACCTAAAGGTAGATCCCAAAGCCAACTAGATTGAAACTCTCCCCTAACCACCACAATGAGAATCTGGTTGTTCTAGGTCAGGGTTCAAGTTTTCTCTTTACCAAGGAGATGCAAAGTACATGTCCAGTGGTACCTCAGTTAAAAAATGCTTTCATTTATGAAATCCACATCAAGGAACGTGGGCACTGCCATGTTCCCCTTAGACACACAGCCATCTTCCCCAGCATGGTAGATGGAATTAAGTTCATGAACCAAGGTACCACTATACCTGCTGTAATTCTGCTGTATGGTGTCTATGTAAAGTGGTATCTTACTTAGTTTGTATTAAAAACATTAAAGCAGATCTTCTTTTTTTCCTCCCACTTTTCAGATTGAAGAACGTGCCATTCAAGATTTGTTGGTTTTCTACGAGGCACTTGGCAATCCTGATGAGTTTGTCGTTGTTGAAAGGACATCACAGGGACCATTGGCAGTGCCTTTGTGGAATAAGCATGGATACTAGTTCACCATGGAGTTGAGCTGCATTTTTCATAATTTGTGATTGCTGTAACAGTATAAAAAGATTTGGTAATAGATCATTCTAGATTAAATAAGAAAAGATCTAGTTTCTTTACTATAATTTATAATGTTTGTATGATTAAAAGGAAATTTATCAGAATTGTGATTTTTATTAACTTTTATGTGCAACTGTCTGAAAAATTTTAGGTTAAGGAAAATATGAATGAAGTGCAAAATTTGAGAGTGATGTACTAAGAACTTTTTCATTTGAGAGAAATCTTAGGAGTTTTTGTCCTTTATCTATTGTCACGCTGCTTTTTAAATATGGCATCAGTGAGCAGAAAATAGGCACATCAGTCATTACTTCTGATCTATTCATGGCCAGAACTTTGCATTTGTTACAATAGTTATGTTTCTATTCTGGTTGCTTTTTCATTAGGCTGTTAATGTTCAGATCTCTTTAGAGCTTGACCTGCATGAGTGTCAGCTTTCATTTTGGACAGCACTTGTATTTAACGATAGGATATAGTGAAAAGGAAGTAAACACACTTAATTATTCTGGAAAGCTTTACACAAGGTAATAATTGGCTTTTTGTTTTTTAATTTTTAAAAAATTCTTATTATTGGTGAACAGAGATATTACTATGAAAGCCTAATTGTGAAAGAATTAATTTCTCAAAGTGTTAAAATTTTTTAAGACAAATGTTTCATTATGAATACAAGAATAGTTTGGAAGATTCTTGGTTTATAATTACTTCTGTAATATCATTTAATCAAGTTTTATGAAAGTGGATTATATGTGTAAATGTAAAAATTGTTTACAGTTTGCTGTTTGATTTTTTTGATGTTTAATTTTTTTTTAATGTTAAATCTGTGCTGTAGTATGTGCACAAAATGGGAAGATTAATGCTCTAGTTTTTGAGAAATACCCCCTAGGGGGTATTTCTAGGTAGGTATATAGGTAATTCATTGCTGTTATTCAGTTGATGGAAGTATTATGAAAATGAATTCAATATTTCAGGTTTATCTGTTTCTAGAAGCAACAGACATGTAAGCCAACGTGCAATAAAGAGTAATCTTGATCCATTTTACTGCTAATGTGTGAGTGTGCTTAATGTATTGTACTATATTGAAATCTGTTATGGGAAAATATTACTAATTCCTACTGATATACTACACTAATAACCAGTATGTTTAAATTGATACTATATCTATTTTTAGAGTAGTGCGTTTAAAAAAAAGGACAGCTTTCCAAATATAAACTTGTGATAAGTTTTATATTTTGTGTGAATTTCATAATGTTTCAGTGTTGTTGTAGAAAAGAAACCTGATGTAACTGGTTTATTTCTTTGAAACTTTGATGCTCTGTGCCTGTTGGCAGCTTTAATATTTAAAGATGCTATAATGATTTTCTTGCTGTACTCCTTACCTGCAAAGCACCCCAGTGGTCTTTGCTGGATGAGGCATGAACAGCCAAGAGCTGACCGAGTTGGAAGGCACTAGTCCTTCAAAAACCATAACCAGAACGGTTGCACTTTGTGATCTGTTTTAATAGTAAACTATTATATAAGATTTCATTGAGGAGGAGGAGTTTTGCTAATAAAATAAAAGATAAGCACTACTATAAACTTTATTTCTTTATACATGATTCCATGAAGATAATAATGTGAAACATTGCCGGGAAAACAAGACAAAACAAAGAAACAGGGAAGTTGTAGGTTTTTTCCCATACAATAAAATTATTATTATAGTTGTTCATCTTTAATCCTTCTACTACAAGAAAGACAGTAGAACTGAAAGAAGTCTAGAAAAGGCTAAATTACATAAGGATCATTGCACAGAAAGGTCTTTAAGACTGATCAAAACCGTTACAGAATACTTACATGTAGAAAGATGATGAGTGTATGGGGTATATATGAGTGAGGGGGTTTCAGAAGTAGTATGTACTTAAAATGTGCACAATCAAAATTACGAATGAAGTAAAGTCAAATATGTTGACCAAAATATACTAGGATTCAGTACTCTTTGCTAAATACTAGGGAGATAACCTTTGGGAAAATCCTGCTTCAAGCAGGAGCAACAGATAAAAAATATTGGTAAAGTGGTTGTAACCTTTTTGGAGGTTAGGGCATATGTATTTTTTTATGTTAAGAGTGTTGTTAGCTGTTTCATAAAATGTTAGATCTGAAGAAACCTTTCTCATTGGAATAGATATTTTATAAATTAAAGAAAGTGAATTCAAGAAAAGGGGATTTGAGAATAAAGTCTCTGTCTTTTTAGTATGGTTCTGTTGCAGCTGCAGCAGACTACCTGTTTGAAATTGCCAGTGGTCTCTTTGTCTGTAGCAACTTAGGCCAGAATTTCAAAACTTGGCAATGTAAAAGATGTTTTCAAAGAAATAGCAATGATCTTTGCAGGAATTGGACACAGGTAATTAAGATATTTGTAATAATAGCTGTATACTATATTTTTGCTTGTGATGTTCAGTTATATATGATACCAACACAACCTGTTTCAGACCATAACTCAGTGCTTATGTACAGAGCATTCATTTTCTTAAATGCCTCTACTTTATTGTCTACTCAGCATTTCATGTACTGTGAATCTGAATTTGTATTAACCTCAAACTCCATTTCATAAAATTTCCTTATGCTGTAATCAGTCATTCTCTCAGGTCACTTAGGCTGAACTTCTGGATTCTTTTTCCCTGCCATTTCTGAATCTATCGGTTATTTAACTTAGCAGTTCTGTTTCCTCCACATCTTTAAATGTTTCTGTTTTGTTTTTAATACTTTTCTATTTTGTTTTAGGGCTTCATTTATCTTTTATGTCTTTGTTATATCTTCCTAATCTTTTTATCTTGTCTGTTTTATGATTTTATTTTTGAATCTTAAATATATGTTAGAGGTAACCAGCGAGGCCAAATGAGTATATACTTATGTGATGAGAAGATTTTAAATTACTAGTTCAACCGGTTAACATTTTCTGTATTCTTAAGTCATTTTTAATACCTTCTATCTTTCTGGAAATTTATCTGTTTCATGGTACATTATTCAGTTTGTTGGCATAAACCTGTTTGTAATATTCGTCATAGGCCTTTTAATTTCTTTAAGATTAATGATTGTGTCCTCCTGCTTTCATTCTTGCTTTTGGTGACCTGTGTTTTCTTTCATATGAATGTAGATCTCTTGAGAGAACCAGTAGTGAGGTTCATTGTTTTTTTCTGTTACTGTTCATTTTCATTGGATCTTTGTTATTTTTGTATTTCCTATTGTTTTAACTTAATTTGCTGTTCTTGTTCTAGGTATTTAAACTTTATTGCTTTGAGATATCTTCCCAAATATGGACATTTTAGAAGTCTGCAGGGTTCCCTCTATACAGTGCCCATAAATTTTTGTTTGTTTTCATACTCAGCTTAAAATATTCTTTAACTTCTTTGTTGCTTGTTTGCAACAGATTGAGTGTTGTTTAATTTTCAAGTATTTGAGAATTGTTCCAAAAATCTTTTGTCAATTTCTAAGTTAATTCAGTTAAATTTTGAGAACATTTTGTATTATTGCAGTCGTTTTAAATTTGAGAATGTTCTATAATCTAGTATGTGATCTGTCCCAGAGAATGTTCCATTTGTACATGGAAAGCCTATGAGAAAAATAATTGACATCACCTCTTTAAAAATAATACATAGCTTTGGGGAATTTATGTATTTCCTGTGTTGACAACACTAACTTTTTACCTAAACCCAAGACCAAAACAAATGCTTGGGAACCTAAAATATGTACTTCACTCGATGTATCCTGGTTGTCCATAAGATCCATTCTCCATTTTTCTCCATACTACTAGGTGTTCCGGGATGAACTCTAGTAATTCATTAGCCCTCTTATCTCCCTCTGGTAAGTGGTTATTGTAGCCACTTTGGAGCATTAATAAGATATTGGTGCCCTGGCAGGAGAAAGATGAAGCTTGCATTTCCTTGTTTATGCTCCCTCCTTCTGTCAGGTGTTCCTCACAGAGCACCTTCTCTCCAGTGCTAATAGTGCCTCCTTCCCTCACCGTTCAGAGCAGGTAGTGGCAAAGTCAGGCCAGCCTTACAGCAGTGTCCGTTGTGATTTCTTTGTATGTTACTCATTGCTTTTATCAGGAATATTTTAATAATTTACTCATGACCAATTTGTCTGGCCTGCAAAGGCGCTTAACCAATTTAAAGATAATCTGAATAATGGAGCACAGTAAGACTGTTTTGGTTCAACATATTTTACCTGGAAATTTGATAGTAAACAGATATGTGAACATCGTAAGATGGTAGCTAGGTGGATTTATATTTTGAAAAAGTGAATGTCTGCATCTGTAAGGCAGAAAAGGAAGCAGTAGGGCCATATGGAGAAATTGGAGATATTGGAAATAGAATTAATGGGGACACAAATGGAGTCAGAACACACAGTAAAACTTGGAGAAAAGTTTTGGTTGTTTTTTCTTAAACTGAGGAGAAGAAATTGAGGATAATTATGTGTCAGTGCTTCTAATAGTTTTAATCACTAGATTAGCTACATCATAGTCACCAGTAACTTGTGAGACATGCATCTTGAACTCCATTCTTGCTATACTGAGAAACAATGGGGCCCAGCAATCTGTTTAACGGAGATTTCCAGGTTAATGATGTAAATTAAAGGAGGTATTTTGAATTAAAGAAAGGAAAGATGTTCACAGGCTTTGTGGTCTAGAGGAAGATTTTTTAATAGGATTGTAGGTCCCTCAAATTTTGTCTGTTACCAAACAAGAAACAGTTTTCATTAATAGATAATAAAATGAGTTTATTTTTGCTTTTATTTTAGAATATTAAGTAAAGCTTATAAAGAAGTTTCTTGAGTCGCTTAAAGTTCAGTAATCTTAATCATTTATAATGTCTGTTACGAAAACAAATTCTAACTATACTGTTAGAAAATAAAACTTACAATCATTTTATTTAAATTAAATATCTGTTTTTGTTTATTTGCTTTAGTTTTTCGAGATAGGGTCTTGCTTTGTAGTTCAGGCTGGCTCTGAGCTCACTGGTTAGCCCATGCAAGCCTTGAATTTACAGCAGTCTCCTGACTCTGCCTCCCGAGTACTGGGATTATAGACATGAGCCACCACACCAGGCACTGTGGTGTGTGGTACTGATTGCTGGTAGTCTCCATGCCTGACATTGTGGTATGTGGTTACCAGGGATGGAACTTGGGCCCTTGCAGTTGAAAAGCAGGTACCAGAATCACTGAGCTAAATCCCTGGCCCTGTGGAGCCTAAATCTTCAAAATGGACAGCCAAAATCGTCAGTGTGAAAAGCAACTCCTTCTCCAAAAAACGAGATGAACTTATTTGAGAAACAACTAATATAAGGATCAGAAGAGAACTTCAAAGAATCTATGATTAATGTCTTTAAACAGATTTGAGAAAAATATTGTATCTATAAAAAAGAAATGGGTGCTTCTAAAAAATGAGCAGTAAGAAACCAGAATGAATTATTGGGCAATTGTGTGATAACTGAGACTTGTTTAAATGAATGTGAATTTTAAAAATAAAATCGAGCCGATCTGTTAGCTGTATGAGAAAAAAAGATATGATGGATAGTTTGAGAAAAACAAATTGCCAGTCTAAACATACATTTTACTGTCTTCAGAAAAAGATCAAGCAAAAGAAAAGACATCATTAAAGGAATATTTAAAATATTTCTCAAATAGTTTAGAAGGACTTGCCAAGGGTCCAGCATACAAAGAAGGAAAGACTTACATCAAGTCCAAATATTGAGTGTTTTTTTTTTTTTTTTTCTTTGAGACAGGGTCTGGTTTTGTAGCTCAGGCTGGCCCTGAGCTCAGCCTCAAACTCACATCACAGCAATCCTCCTGCCTCTGCCTCCCGACTGTTGGGATTACAGGCGTGAGCCACCACACCAGGTACTGTGGTATGTGGTACTGATTGCTGCTAGGTGTGAGTCTCCATGCCCAATATTGTATGTGGTTACTGGGGAATTAAACCTGGGCCCTTGCACTTGCAAGACAGGCACTGGAACCACTGAGCTACTCCCTGGCCCCCAATATGGAGAATTTACAGAACACAGATGATTAAAAAAAATTAAGGTCCAGAATTATATCAGAATTTCAATACAATAATATTGAAATTAGAGAACTGCCAGCATATTTTGGAAATGAAACTATCGGTTATGATTGTTATATCTTATTAAGCTTTCTCTTTAAGTATTAGAGTAAAAATATATTCTTAACAAGGTACCATGAGGGTAGGTGAATGGGGCTTAGTGGGGAGATGGGCGGGTAAGAAAGGATAGAAGGAAAGGTGGATATGAACAACGAACAATACACGTATGTGTGGAAGTGTCACAGTGAAACCCACTAATTTGTGTAATTAATATATGCTTTAAAATTTAATTTTTAAGAGTATTTTTGAATAAACAAGATCTAAAGGAAACTACCATGTAAACTTCAAGAGACAACTGGAGAATTTATTCTTCCTAATGAAATAAGAGAAAGCCATGGTATTTATGAAACAGCATCCAAGACTAAAAGGGGGAGACGGAATGTAAGGGGAATTCCTAAGTTAATGGTGAAGGGGAACCGGTCTGAGTGGACTAAGGAAGATGACAGTCTCACGGAAAGGAATGCAAGGAGAACAAGAGCTTATCTGACAGCTTTTGCCAATGACTTGTGTATAGATGTCCCTCAAATCCTCATGCAGTCATAGATGAAGCTTCTCAGAAATTGCTGAATCTAGGGCTGTGGTGCTGGGATTGAAGTGATGCTGGCCTTGACTCATGGTGTGATGCTAGGATTAAGGCTGCTCCGTCTCGGGTGTGAGTACCCGTCCTACCGGAAGGCAGCCCGGGTAGGATTCGAGGGAAGTAACAGGGAGGCTGCCGCTCTCCTGCTGTTGCTTCCTCCTTTCTGCCCTCCATGAACTGTTTCTCTGAGGTTCCCTGTGCTCTGCTACCCTGACTTGAGGCCAACTATGAACTGAAATCTCTACAACCTCTGAGCTAAATCAACATTTCCTCCCTTAACTTGTGTGTGGGGGATATTTTGTCTCAGCTAGGAGAAAAAGTAACTAAGGCAAAAAGTGTTCAAGAGAGAGATTCTACTGAGCTGTCAGATGATGCCTAAATTTTTACTTCAAATAATTAAATCCTATTGTGAAATAGTACAAAAATATTCAAAGGGAAAAGGGGGGGAGGATAGGGTAAGTAAAGGGAAAGAAAATATTTGATGGTAAAAAGAAACAAAAGCTTATGTATATAAGGGCGGGAGTTATGAGGGACACGAATGGGGAAAAAAATGAAGTCATGTACAAATTCTCGATGTGGATTGTAATGATGTATATATGAAATGTACTAATAAAATCAATTAAACAAAGAATATCCTAAGAAAACCATCTAAAGACAGCAAAAGAGGAAAATGATTAAAGGGTTTAGAGATTGTCTGTGAGGTGGTCAGGATAATGATTCTGGAATAAATCTTCCTCAGCAAAGTTTGACATTTTCAAGCTCCACCATTGTATTTTACGCAAAAAAAAAAAAAAAAAAAATCAGTAGCTCGCTACTTTATAGAAAAGAGAACCATACTTTTTGTTCATGATGCATATCAACTTAGCTTATGTTTTTAAAATTTGAGATTGTATAAATCAAATACTGTGAATGTGGTTAACATGAAAGATCTAAAACCAGATCTTATTAAACCAAATATCCTTATATAAACCAAATATCCTTATAAAAATGAGCCTCAGCTTCAGAAAATGCACCTATTTTCACCCTGTCCTGTGACTACCAGCTACTTTAAGGCTCAGTCTAGGTGAATTATAACAAACATTTTGTGTGTTTATATATATTAAATTAAATCTTGTTTCATAGCTGCAAGTGCCTTAGATTTATTAAAGGTAATCTTTTTCAATCCTGTTGGGATACTTGGGTGATAGAGAAGTAGATTTCATTTTCTGATAGTTTACAAAAATATTTCATGAATTATAACAAGTTTGAATAAACCCATTTCTAGTAAACATATTAATTGTTGAGCCTTTTTAACATAGAATACTGATCAGTAAAGAGCCTAAAGCATGTTAACAAAATCAATTAAGATTATGAAACAATTATCATTTAATTTCTAGTAAACAGATTGGTTTGATATTGTGCTTTATTTGGGCCTCAAATTCTTTGGAAATATAAATAAACTCATTTATACTTCTAGTATAAATATGTTTCAATATTCTGAAATTATAGCTCTTTTATAGGCTATTTGGTGTTCAACAGTTCAAATTTTCATAGTTTGACATAAAAATTTTCTAAATGGTGCAATATCTTTTGGATTCATAGCAACAGGTGGTATATGAGTTTAGAATTTTAAATTGTATTACAATTGTTAGCTTAAGAATTAGGTATCAGAATTTTTATATGCTATATGAAAATGTCTATAGTTATTAGTAGATAAGTATTTAAACAGTGCTAGTATTTGCATACCAGATATCACACAAAAGCCTGCCTATTAAAGGGTTGGCGGTAGACTTCATGGGAAGTCCTTAAGTCATGGAGGGGCTGTGCCCTAGAAGGGGATTGTGGGATCCCCTTCCGCTTCCTTTTTTACTTTCTTGCCATTAGATAAGAGCTTGTCCCATTCTTTCCCAGCCTTCGTGATCCATACTTCCCTCTAGAGATCTCAAAGCAATGATTCTGCCAGATCATGGGCTGGATCTTCCAAAACCATGAGCCAAAATTAACCTGTGCCTTTCATGAGTTAACTAGCTCAGATATTTTGTTGTAGTGACAGAAGGCTGATTAATGTGAATCAATACATAAAGTGTTTTCATAAATTATTTTTGTTTTCATTAAATTGTGACCAAAAAAACTTAGCAAATTGAAACATAACATACATTTTTTTCATTTTAAAAATCAATTTGTGTTGGGCTTTAACCTGACAAAGGCTAAAGCTAGACTTATCTTTTTCACCTTGTACTAAACTAAAATCAAAGCAGATTTAGAGACTAGAAAACAGGTTAGATAGAACTCTTGGAGACATTGCTTAAGGAAAAACTTTATAAATAAAACTTCTATAGCATGAGAACTAGCAGGAGGGATCAAATAGGATCTCATCCTATTAAAAAGCTTCTGCACAGCAAAGGAAACCAACCACCAGCAGAGCGAAAAGACAACCAACAATATGGGAAAAAATCTTTACCAGCTATTCCTTGGATAAAGGGCTATTATCTAGAATATATAAAGAACTTAAACAATCAACCCTCCCAAAGTTAAAGACCCAGTTCATAAATGGGCATCTGAAATAAGCAGACACTTTCAGAGGAAGAAGTAAAAGCAGCTAAAAAGCACATGAAGAAATGCTCAACATCACTGATCATTCAAGAGATACAGATGAAAACAATGCTGAGATTCCATCTTACTCCACAAAGAATGGCTGCTATCTTGAAATTAGCCAGCAACAGATGATGGGCAAGCTGTGGGGAGAAAGGAATCCTTCTCCACTGTTAGTAGGAATGTACACTGGTACAACCACTGTGGAGATCAGTGTGGAAATTTTTCAAAAAACTAGGATTCGAGGTCCCATTTGACCTTGATATTCCCTTGCTAGGGATATACATGAAAGATTAAAATATTCATATAATAGTGATGTATGTGCACCCATGTTTATAGCAGCTCAATTTGTGATCGCTAAATCTTGGGAACAACCTAAATGTCTATCATCTATAGGCTAGATAAAGAAGATGTGGTTTTTCTATAAAAATAAGTATTACTATGCCATAAAGAATGAGAAGTTTGAATCATTAGTACTCAAATGGATGTACCTTCAGGATATATTCATAAGTGAAACAAATAGGTCACAGATGAGTAAATACTGTATCTTTTCCCTGAAATGAGAAACTGAAACTGTAACTGAGCTCTAGAATGTATGATAGATATTGTAAAATAGAAAATATTCAAAGAGAAATGGGGGTCAAGTTAAGAAGGGAAAGAAAAAATTGTGAGGGTAATAAGAAAGGAAACAAATCTTATGCATATAGGGTGTGGGGGCGGTAGGGTAGGTAGCAGAATGGGAAAAAATGATAATTAAGTCATGTTATATACTGGTACAAATTCTAAATGTTGAGTGTGATCACGATATATATAGTACCTATTTACAATTTTAAAAAATCAATTTGTGAACTTCATATTAAGCAAATTTTGCTCCATTACAACATGTAATTATTTAATGGTAAAGTTCTGGAAACTAACTGGTATATTATAAAAGCATATTTCATGTACTTAAAATAGTTTAGGACAAAGAAAAAGTAACATTTTATTCCCATTCTTTAATAACAAATAGAAAAATAAATACATCTTAGTAAAGTTCTATTCATAATAACATGCTTTTGTTCAGACCTCTTTAATGTATTTTATAAATGAAAATTACAGATGATTCTATTAAAATATTTAAGTATTGCCTTAGTCATTGAACTCTGCATTTTTGTAATTTTAATTTAATTTTTGAAAGAAATTTATATATCTCTAAAGTACTGTTCATTACTTATGTCACTGACTTCAGTTAAGTCGTTTATGAGCTTTAAAATGTCTTTTAAACAATTTTTAAATTGCACTTATCAACAGAAAGCAAAAAACCTTCAAGTTTTATAATTCCAGTATATCCTTTATTTCCAGCCCAGCAAAATGGAAATACTAACCAACCTGGAATGAAAAGGTGAATTTTCCTTTTTCTTCTGAGAATAACAGCAGTGGCCAGCATAGCTTTTCTCATTATGCAGAAGCTGTTACTATGAAACAGGAGAGTGTGTTTGACTCATTTTGCAATTATATTAGAACAGAAAGACCTTTAGGGAAAAGGGCACATAGAATGATTTTGTGTGACCCGTGTGTCCATAATTTTTTATTATTTTGTGTACTGTAAGCAGTGACCTCACATTCACTACAAGCCTTTATTTGGATGGCTATTTTTTTATTTTTTTATTTTTTTGTTTTTTTGAGACAGGGTCTCACTTTGTGGTTCAGGCTGGCCCTGAGCTCAGCCTCCAACTCACATCACAGCAATCCTCCTGCCTCTGTCTCTTGAGTGCTGGGATTACAGGCGTGAGCCACCATGCCCGCCACTGTGCTATGTGGTACTGATTGCTGCTGGGTGTGAGTCTCCACACCCAGTATTGTATATGGTTACCAGGGAATCTAACCTGGGCCCTTGAATTTGCAAGACAGGCACTGGAACCACTGAGCTAACTCCCCCGGCCCTGGACGGCTATGCTTTTGAAGTTAGGATTCAAGAACAATGAAAGAAAGTGTGTGGACTGACACTTGAAAAATGACAGCTGAAAAATGGCAGAAAATAATACAGTGTAGTACATCCTAAGAGCCATGTGGAGACACAGGCAACAAGTACTAGGATTATAGCCAGTGACAAGGATTAAGGAAATGAATGTACTCTTTGGTGTATGATCAGCATTTATTTTGTGTGAGCAAATAGAGTACTTCCCTAAAATGACTGTGTTATCTTACTTTTCAGGATAGTACACCTTCCAAAGGGAAAGCAGGAAGGTTAAGGAGAGTTTTGTTCTTGTTAACATCACTTGCCCTCAGATTTGGTATGAATTTGGTGTTGCTCTAAGGTTATATATTTCACTGTTTGCATAACAGTTATTAATTAGGTTGGTGGCACTCTCTAAGGCCATCTAAGTGAACTATTTGCAGAGTTCTTCTGAATTCTACTTTGGTAGCACTCATATCAGAATTTGATAATTTACAGCAATATCAAGTATTTTAAAACAAGGCTGGATGCATGCTTAGTGCAAGGTTCCCTACAACATATTCTGTGGAATATCAATGGAAAAGGTGCAGATTGTATTGCATTTTTCTAAAAGGCTTTCTGGTTAAATCAACAGGGAAGGCTAAGTTCATTCTTTGCAGTACTTCTTGGAATCTTTAATATACTCATGTGCATGACAAACTCTCAAAAACAGACTTGCACCATGCCTTATTTAACAGTTTCTATTGAAGTAATTTAATTAATGAAGCTTTTGTTTGAGCAATATCGCTAGTGAATGAAGTTTATAGCAGGCTTCTTTTTTTTTTTTTTTTAATTTGAGACAGGGTCTTGCTTTTGTGGTTCAGACTGGCCTTGAGCTCAGCCTCAAACTCATATCCCATCAATCCTCCTGCCTCTGCCTCCCTAGTGCTGGGATTACAGGCGTGAGCCACCATGCCCGGCACTGTGGTATGTGGTACTGGTTGCTGCTGGGTGTGAGTCTCCAGGCCCAGTATTGTATGTGGTTACTGGGGGATCGAACCCGGGTCCTTGCACTTGCAAGACAGGCGTTGGAACCACTGAGTTAAATCCCTGGCCCCTATATCAGGCTTTTTGAGAGCACATTGGTCTTTTATTTAGACACAAAAGTTCTGGAGTTAGATCAACTGGGAAGTCATTTTATCTTTTTGAATCCTAGGGTTCTCACTTTTACCTTAATAATAACTCCTATATAATAAGATTATTGTCTATTGCTAATTTCTGTAAAGATTATAGTTTATTATAAGACAATATATATCAAAGTAGCATTAATTAGTAAAAAAGATCATACATGCAAACAATATAATTGTTTGGTAAAATAAGTCTGGAAAAACTAAGCATTACATCACCAAAGAAAACTATATTAAAATATAAAATTTTTTGTGGTTTGTGGTTCGGAATTTGATTTCATAATTAATTCACTATTTCATATACATTATTTCATTTAGTCTTTATAAAATATTGCTCAGTTCTTTGGTCTATGTTTATTTTAATTTTACAGATGAGAATACTTTACTAAGTTCCAACAACTCTCATCTAGCTCCAAAAGCCCATTCTCCATTTTTAAAATACATTCCTGTACTTCAAAATTCAAATAATATAAAAGGGTAAAAATTCATCCGTGTCCCTCCTCTTATCACAACATATTCTTCATATTTTTATTAGATTAATGTCCTTCCAGTTCCTTTATGCAGATTCAAATACATACAGATGTATGTTCCTAGTTTCTCCTATAAGTGAAGTTAGACATGACATCAGAAGTATTATCTGCAAAAGACCCTGATAGGAAATGTGAAAGACAAACCACATTATAGCTAAAATATATAAAAAGTGCCATTAAAAAATTTTAATATACAATAGGCAGAAGATGAGCATTTCACATGCAAGAGACAACAGATGGCAAATAAGGTCATAAAATATAGTTAGTATTTACTTGTAGAAAATGCAAATTGAACCACATTGAAATATTTTGTATCTATTAGAATTGCTAAGATGAAAAAAACACGAACACATCAAATGTTTACGAGGATATGGAGAAACTGGGCCTCTCGCTGGTAAAAAATGTAAAATTGCACGACTCTGGAAAATACGTTGGCAATTTCTTATAAAACTGATCATACATTTACCATATGACCCAGCCATTGTACTTTTTGGCATTTTTTCTAGAGAAATAAAAGCTCTTTGTTAATACAAAATCTGTACCAAAAAATATTCACAGTAGATTTAATATAGAAAAATACTGGAAGCAACTCAAACTTCCTTCAGTCAAAATCTTAAATGATAATTGAATAGTTCTCAGTCTCTGTTGCAATTTACTTAGGAATAGAAATGGGTAACTTGTCTCCAAAATGGGCGCAATGATCCATCTATCTCCACACTCACCTGAATAGAATCTGACACATCCACACAGTATCCTCAGCACTAAGTAGGACTGAACTAGGCAGTAGCCTGGACAGACTTCAAGGACCTTCTGCTTAGTGAAAAAAAAGTCAATGTCAAAAGATCACATACTGTATGATTCTACTTGTATAACATCCCTAATAGAAACATGATAATAGTGGACTAATGGTTGATGGGGACAGAAACTGGGAGCAGAGAAGGGGCTGCTGTGAGAAGGAAGCAGAAATATAAGGAAGTGTAGCACAAATTAGTTCTTTGGCCATGACAAAACAGTTCTCCATCTCAATTGTGATGTGACAATACACGTGGTATAAAATTGGTAGAACTGTACACACATACATATGTGGAAACAGGCTAAAATGGAAACAATAAAGTCTGTAGCCAAACTAATAGTAATTTGCTGATACTAATTTCTTGGTTTTGATATTAAACTGTCCATATATCACTATATATTGTGCTCCACATGTGATATCATATTATCACTATACTTTTAATGCCTTTTAAAGAAGTTTATTGATGGTTACATGAGACACTTTGTACTATCTATACATCTATGTTCTACAGTTATTTCAAAGAGAACACATAGGATAGTGGAAATTGTTCTTACCATCTTGGAGACAAGTATCAGTAGGTCTTTCAGCTAAGAGTAAATGGTAGTGCAGAGACTACAAACTTGGAATCCTGGAGCTGAGATGAGAGTCCTGATTTCAGATGATATCCTCATATTCTGCTGAGAGTAGAGGTCACAGGGACCAGCTAGAGATACTGGTTGGCAAGAAAAATTAAAGCTCCATTTCTATTAACTCCATTAGTGCCTGTGTTTGAGTGTGGATACTAAATAGCATAGCTAATGGCAACAATTAAAGGGCGTCTTGGGCAGAGACCCAATCTGAAAACAAGAATTGACAACCTGGGAATTAGGCAGCCTGGAGGAGTCTGGGCCGCGAGCGATCTCAGCATGCAGAGTGAGAGCCAGTGGGTCCATGTTGGTCAATGTGTTTTATTAGCAAGTCTTACAATGTGGCCTTCGAGGGAAAACAAATGTACAGACTCTTGAAATATCTCTGGAATCAGGACTGACCTGAGCTCACAGAAGATATGGTAATGAACTAGTAACCACACACAGCAGAAATCAAGCAAGGTCAAAACAACGAGAAAAGAGGCACACTTTTCCCAAGGAACCCTAAATTTTACTTCCTTTCTTTTACTCTAACATCTCTTGCATGTGTCTTCAATTACAAAGTAACTGCAAAGTACTATGCTTTTTATAGAAGCTAGATACTGATTTACCAAAAAATGTAAGGTTATACTTAGATGGAATTAAACCACATATGATAATTGAAGTCATTCTATTTCTTTGGGGCAGAGGATATACTGAATAATATATATGCTTCATGGTCACTGTCCTTGCTTTTTGTTTGGAGAATAAAAAGAGAAGAGCTTTTAAAATAATCCCATGCAACCCTACAAAAAAAGTATTCCAGTACACCAAAGTTTAGCGCTGAAAGTTTTCCTCCCCGGGAGACTTTCTTATTCCCTTTCCAAAGCAGTACAAAAGTCAACTGCCTCTGTTTCCTGTCCTTTCCTGCCCTCAACCTACTGGGACTAGACCACTAGGTTGAATTAGTGTTTCCAAGCACGTGAATGTTCTTGCCTAATCACGGTTGATTGTAAGTGTTGATTTTTAAAGCTGGAGTCCCCTCCGTTCTCCCCTTTCCAGGAGAACTAACTACTTCTGTGCCCCTTGCATAGCCTCACTCTGCACCCTTTGTGCCTCCACACAACCGTGATTCAAATCCCTATTCTTGTCTCATTGTTAGAAATGTCAAATATGGTGCTTGCATTCTGCATGGGAGAGATATCAGTAAGAAGCTTGTCTGCAGAAGGCACTGTATTCAAATACCATGTGCATCCTTCTTAATCTGTGGTGAGGAGAAAGAATTTATAAGCAAGACCACAATGAGAATGGAATGTTTTGGGCCCACCACACCCACCAGAGTCACTGAATGGTTAAAACAATGTATTCCATTTCCCCACAAGCACCCTGGTACTGTTCTGCAATTCTCACGTTTTTTCTTTTCTCTACTTGGAAATTATAGTATATAATAACTTCCACCTGTTATACTGAAAATTTAATTGTGTTCTGCTTGTTACTGGAGAGTTTTGCTCACAGAAACATCAGTTGAGATAACATGTAAAAACACGCAGAGCAGCCCAAATGCATTTGTGATGTCTAACTTTGTTCCTAGGAAAAAGATTAAAAGTCAATTTTTCCAGTTTTTGTTGGCTACTGAGTAGATAGTACTTCAAAATACCATATTAATGTGTACTATTTAAATGAATGCTCATGGTTACACAGAACAGGCCAGGAATTATAAAACATGAAACAATTATAAAAGTTGTAGTGAGATATTTGCAATTGGCATTATTCCATGCAGGTATTTCCATGAGAACAAAATTTTAATCATCATTTGGTAACACAGTCAAACATCACATTGGCTATATTTTAGCAACGCCAATAGAGGATTTCAGTTGGCAGAAGCTTTACATATTAATTTAAGAGCCATTTTCTGTTACTGTGACAAAATGCTAGAGATTGGGTAACATAAAATAGAGGTTTATTTAGCACACAGTCCTGGAGACTGAGAAATCCATAACATGGCTTCTGAGGGGGGCTCCTTACTGCATTCTGACAGGGAGGGGGCGTCCTTTAGTGAGGGAGAGCAAGTGCACCAGAACAGCTGACTTATGTATCAAAACCATTTCTGCAGTAACCCATTAATCCATGAATGAAGCAGTCCAGTCATGGAGACAGAGCCTTCGTGAGGCACTCACCTCCTGGAAGATCCCACCTTTCAACGCTGTCATACCACAGACCAAATTTCCAACATAAGAATTTTAAGGGACACATTCGAACCATTGCATGAATGTTGCATTAAAGCGTGAAGTTATATTTCAGCAGGAAGCTATGCATCTGTCACAGAGACTGGATGTTAGGCCCTAGTTCTGCACTTGTACTACAGTTATGCTTTCTACACACCTTCCCTGCCTTCCAGGGTGATTTTCCAGTAAGAATCATATCAGCACCTGTTCCTTATCTCAATGGATCACCATCAAATTTAATTTTTAAATAAAACAAGCTGCTTGAGCTTTCCTGAAATAAATGGAAATTACTTTTCATTTCATACTCTGGGACTAGCCCTTCTTAGGAAAGGGCCACAGACCATAGCTAATAATTTTCTCCACACATTGTTGATGGAAATTAGGTTCTTCTAATGTCTCTGTAGAAAGCAGAGCGTCCTCTGCAGAAACTTAGTGCCTCCACTGCACTAGGTTGTCAGTAATTGCTTGACTTTTTTCGATACCTGTATTTTTTAAAAAATGTATGAATGGATGAGGAGTTTTGTATGGATGAAAACATGATAGAACTCGAAAAAACTAAACAGACAACTCAGCCCTTAAACCCTCAACACAAGAAAATCTTGAGCTAGCAGTATCAGCTGCTGTCAGAAGAACCCAAACTGTTTCCTGTGTCAACAAAGGAGATTTAAAAATATCTTCTGTTAGGAAAAGAATATGCTAAAAAGTTGTTCATCGTTTTATGTTTGACTGATGTTTGGATTTTATGACTTGCTTGCAAAGCATCTCTCAGTACGTTCTAAAAATATTGAGAAACTTCACGTATACCATCAGGTTCTACTGATCACTGCATGCTTTAATTTTTTAAAAAATGTGAGTTCTATTTGCACGTTGAAAGTTCATATAGAACCAGTCAAACTTTATTCTGAACACTGAGTAAAGATTTTAGTTATCAGGTGAGTAGTAGACTAGCTTACATTAACGTGACTCTATTGATGCTACTTCTCCTTAGGATAGATTCACCCAGGAGACATTTATAGTCAGTAGTTCAGTTTGTTAAGAGAACTAGAGTGGAGCATTCTGGCCTTATAACAATGTCTTCTTTATCATTTGGGTATAGTTCATGGATGAATTTATCTTCTGCTATTTGCAGGTCTTTTGTTGAAATGTAATATAGAAAGTGATACACTTTACTTCTTATTATCCTTCTATACTAACAAACACTAGTCAATGGTGGTGAATTTTTCAGAGCTTTCAATCATAACAAACAGACTACTGTAGCACCTGTGTCATACATAGGTTTGCCCTCACTGCACTAGGGAGTTAGTAATTGCTTGACTTTTTAGATACCTGTATTTTTTTTTTTTAAATGTATGAGTGGATGAGGTGATTTGTATGGATGAAAGCATGACAGAACTCAAAAAAACTAAAGCTCTTAGTTTTGGTAGTGAAGATCATTGTATTCATGAAAGTCACAGACTATGTGGCTGAAGAAGACATTCTGACACTGAAGTGATACATGATGTACCACCTCAGGAATTCCTTTGAAGATCCAGTTTCTTTCCCAGTGACTTTATGCTACTTGCCATAAAATGTCAAGTGGAAGTGTTTAGCAACATTAACTTTTTGAACATTGATCTATCTCATTATTCATCATGTGTTGTTTTTGTGAATTACAGTGTGAGGCTTTCCTGGCCAGAGAGGGTGAGGCACAGAGCCAGTTGCAGACCCTGGAGAAAGTTTTTGGAACTCTCTGATTTATTGAAACTTTAGTGTCATATATATAGTAAAGGGTCACAGGGTGTGGTGAAAGCTGGGAAGAGGGGAGGGCCTATTGGTTTAACCTAGGGTCTTGCCCAATAAATGAATTTTTGTGAGCAGGGGGTCTATATGGCATGAGCTAATGGGGGGAGGTGAGGCCATGGGTGAGAGACAAGAGGGGAGGGGCAGTCAAGATGGCTGCTGACAAGGTTCAACGTGTGGGAGCGAGTGTGCTCGAGCCCCTAAAGGTCTCCGAGTCTGCAGGGAGACAAGTCTCAACCTTTAGGCTCAGGAGACAGTCACATGGTTCACTTGCCCTAGCCATACTTGAACCTCTCCCTTAATCATGGCTGCAGCATGTTTGGCAAAAGGTCTTGACTAAAAATGCTGGAAACTCAACAGCTCAAACAACATCCGTGGTTTATAGTCTCTACCTGCGAAGTTCTTTTCTTTGGACATAGAAGAGCTTAGGACTTCCCACTTCTCACTGAACTACTATTGATGAAGACACTCAGTGTCTTGCTTGTCTACACTCCTTCAGAGAAATCTGTGGAAACCTGCACTTAGTTTTCTGACCCCCATCTTAGGGAGGGAGGACATTGCTCATACAGAAGAAGGCTTGCTAACTGTTTCTTCATTTATGGAGGCTTGTGAATACTGTGGTGAAGAATCCTAGACCTTCTTCTTTCCTGGCATCCTACAAATAACGTCTAATTCTTTGGCTAACCAGTTACTGGAGAAGTGACGAACTAGGGCAATGAGTAGCACTGTTACTATGAAAAACCAAGGCATCTGGGAAAAGTTAGAAATGTGCAACGGTAGGTTATAAATGATGTGAGGAAAGCTCTTACCAATTGCAAGGAGCATTAATGTTTGGACTAAAACTTGAAACTTTTTCTAGGTTTTTAATTTCATTTTTTTGTGCAGTTTAAAACATTTTAATTAATAAATACATATTTGCAGTCCACAGAGAGAATATATTCATCATGGTGAGTTAGTACATGTGCACAACACATCTTTAATTCTTCTTACTTCCTCTTTTCCTTTTCTTGGTTTTCAGATGTTTTTTGTTTGTTTGTTTGTTTGTTTATTTATTTATTTATTTATTTTGAGACAAGGTCTTGCTTTGTAGTTCAGGCTGGCTCTGAGCTCATTATATAGCCCAGGCAAGCCTTGAACTCACAGTAATCTTCCTGCTTCTGCCTCCTGAGTGCTGGGATTACAGGCATGAACTACCACGCCCGGCACTGTGGTAGGTGGTTCTGATTCCTGGTGCCCGGCATTGTACGTGGTACCGGATACGGAACTCTGAACCCTTGCGCTTGCCAAGCAGACGCCAGAACCACTGAGCTAAATTCCTGGCCCAGTTTTCTGTTCTTCAAAGAGTTTTAGAATCTGTAGTTGAGGTAAGGATAGTAACATCAAAGCACTGATTTTATTTTTAAATTCCATCAATATCGGACGGTTAATTTACTCCAGTAATCAAGCATGGAACCATTTAGATTCAGTCATACTATCAACAGTTCCCTGATGAATGGTTCTTGAAGCTTACACGTTCATTCCTGTGTGTGTGGGTTGAATGTTTTCTTCTGTGATGTTAGCTAAGGAGGGCGTCATCAACTATTCACCCATTAGCATGGTGAGCAGAAGGGTGAGCTTGTGAGGCTGTGCTTCTGTGGGAACGTTTGTAACATCACAGTATCTGTTCCACTTCTTCTAAGGGGCAGCTGAGGGAACAATCCCTTTGGGGCCTTTGCATGAGTCACTCCGCAGTCAGAGCTCCTATGAGCTGTGGGCAGACACTAGTCAGCCCCAGTACCTGCACTGAGAAGCACATCTGTAACCCTTCGGTGTGTTTCTGCTTCTGTTTTAAAGTGTTTTCTTAAGCGGGAGGTGGGTGTACGTGTGTGTGTAGGTACATGAACAGGCGGTTTGTATGCTTCACATTCCCTTCTGCTTTGTGGAGGGGTCACACTCCTTCCAAGACCGAGAGACTTCCGGTGAAAAACAGATTTCATTAGAGTCTGAAATGGCAGGAACGGTTTAAATTTAGCACTGTGGAGGGAAAGCTGCCTCTAGGTAACATACTAAAATGATTCCAAATGTTTTATCTGATGCCAGCTGTGCAGCCTTCTGGATAAATCATTTCACAGCATACACTGCGGAGCATTTAGTGCAGATGTCTTCCTCCGCCGCAAAGATCCTTCCTTGCAAACAAACAGCCACCCTGTGCTACTGCCCCACAAAGAGCTGCGCCCTCGCCCTCCCTTCCCGTTACTGCTTTTCTTGCGCCATCCCCTCCCCCTCGACCTGCCATCCCCTCCCCCTCGACCTGCCGTCGGGGGCGGAGTCAGACCCGCAGACTGTGCCCGTAGGGACTGAGTGTCCCGGGCACTCTAGTCATTCACACCTAGTTGTTTTCGTTGGGACTCGGTGAATCATCCTTTGTGCCGCGGTACGTTGTGTGACTCATTTCAGGCTGTACTCTGCCCGGTCTCAGCCCGGTGGCTCATTTCTGAACAGGGCGCTTCCTCGTCTGTTAAATGTCATGGTTCACAGCCTTACACTTTGTAGCAATCCATGGCCACTTCACTAGAGATCAGTGTAGTTAGATAGTAAGATGATGAAGAAATTGCTTTTGTGTGGGTGAGGCCAGCTAAGCTTCTCTCTTATTTTAAGACCATAATTTGCATAGTGGTATATTGTGAGGGCAATACTGGACTTGCTAATTTTGTTCCCTTTGTTTTTAGCAGGAGACATATATGTCTTGAATGTCAGATGTGAAATCGACATTTGCTTAAAGAAGTTTTTGGAATGAACATAATTAGTGGTTGTTCCTATTTCCTAATGGCCTTCCTTTTCTTCTCCCCTTCTTTTTTTCCTTTCTCCAAATATATTTGAAGAGAAAATTTTAATTTTTTCTCCTTGCATGCCCTTACTAATTTATGACAAAATAACTTTTCCAGAAGAAGCATTACCAGTCAAATCAGAAAAATGAATGTCTAGCATGCCTAGCATTGACAAATAGCATCTTCTTGGGTGATGTGAGGACATGTTAGGCATCCCTGTTAGATACTGAGGCAGCTAATAGCAGTCAGTTCGGCCACTGAGGGGCAGGATAAGAAGAGATGTCTGGGGCCTGCTTCAGTTGTTCAGGGTGAGCACAGTGGCCTTGGCCTTGGCACCTTGGCTGTGATTCCTGATGGCTAGGCTGGCTGCTGCTTTTGGGTAATCTCAGCAGAACAAAACCAATGTTTTCTCCATTGTTTTATTTAATCACATTTCTTTTTCCAAGGCAAATTTTAGGCTTTTACAAGGGAAAGTCTCAGCTTTTCCTAGCTTAGGAAACAGATTGTAAAATATTTTGCTGGGTCAGGATAAAAAATTACCTCACCCTGAGATGAGCTCAGGATCTTGCTCAAGACCCAAATGCCTCGAAAGTTTAAGTAAGTTTGGTTTGAAGAAAAGTGACAGAAAACAATTACATCCCCATGCTAGACAGTTACCTAATAAACCAAAAAGGCCTGATGTCGTCCTTATAGTGGCCTGAAGAGTGGAGAGGATTCCGTTTCATAGAGTGTCCTGATCGAGGAGCCTGAGCAGCTGGAAGACTCGCTACCACCTCTGCAGCTGTGGTCCGGAGGGCGGCAGGCGAGGCATGCTCCTGCTGTGTGTTTTAAATTAGCTTAGTCAAGCTATAAATATTTTTAGTAATTTCTGCAAAACGAAATAGTTCTGTCTAAACCATAAGACTCAGTTGTGCAATACAAATTAACTTCTTCTGGAGATGAGGTCTGGGAAACGGCATGCAAGTGCGCTTCTGCCGCTGGCTCACCAAGTGGGATTAATTATCATCGTTCACATTTGCTCTGAGGATTTCTCAGTCACCTCTGACATGAGATTGAAATTCCTGCCCGTGGGCTCTCACGCCTTCCACCGGACGCCCGCGGCGGCCCCGTAGACCGGGCCTCACCCTTTGACGCACTCCTTCCTCCTCAGGGGCTGCTTCTGCTGTCACTGGTTTCACCTCAATTCAAGGCGAGTTTCCCTAACGAGAGTGATTTTGTCTTGCTCTCTGTCCGGGTTAGTATCTCCATTCCCCTTTGTAAAACCAGTGGAAATCCTCTAATCCTAATAACCTTTCTAAAGAAGCATCAGCAATTTATAATGACTTAGCCACACTACCTCTCTTTTTATTTGTTAGCAACATTGATTTCTCATACAATATAAGCTGCCATTTACTGGACATTAATTTTGACTACCCTTCAAACAGAATACTATTCCAAATACTGTACAGTATTAGAATAACTAATATTTGAGTTTTTAAAAATCTTTTTAGAGGTGAGATGACATGTACATAGCTTTTCTTCTCTTTTGACTTCTATTACATCAGAGCATGATAATGAATAATGAGGAAAATAGTAGAAAAAGTAGTTCTTGATTAAACCCGAGTTGAACAGATTGAGCTAAACTGAATGACACTGTTTTTTTTTTTTTTCAGACTTCTGAACTAGTTATGATGTTTTAACTGAAGCTCTTGATAATCAGACTCCTGCTTGAACCTTGGCAATATTATTTACTGTTACCCTATGTTTCCTTGATCTAAGAAACCAAATGCCATGAGGCATATACTGCCTAATAGTTATTGGTGTACACAGAGAATAATACTAATACTAGAGTGTATGGGAAAGAAGTAAAAAGTAAAGACTTAAATGAAAAATTATAACTTATATGAGATAATAATAATAATAATAATAATAATAATTACTATTATTTTTATTGAGGCAAGGTCTCGCTTTTGTAGGTCAGGCTGGTCCTGACCTCAGCCTTGAATGCACAGCAATCTTCCTGCCTCTTCCCTCCAAATTCCAGGATTACAGGAGTGAGCCACCACACCCAGCACTATGGTATGTGGTTCTGATGGCTGGTGGGTGTGAGTCTCCACCCTGACACTGTTGTATATGGTTACCGAGGATCAAACCCTGGCCCTTACACTTGCAAGGCAGGTGTCAGAACCACTGAGCTAAATCCCAGGCCTGAGATAATTAAATTTTGATCATCTGTTGGGTTATATCTTGCTCTGTGCTGGCACACCCACATCTAATTACACAAACATACTTTTTTTCTTTTTAATAATAAAAATTTTCAGTTTTGGAGTAAAGATATAGGTTGGATACGAACCTTCAGGTATAACAACAAAAAGGTGAAATGTACAAAGACTGAACATGGGGAAGAAAGAGGAAGGTCTGTCTGTGATGAGAGGGAGGCTTCCTGTTCAGGGACCAGGGTGAGTAGATGTATCACTGATTGAGAAGACAGAGGAATCTGTCTATACGGAATCTCACATCTGAGGAGTCGGCGATCTGCCTATTCACCATGACCACTAAAGATATTTCAGTGTTTGTAAATCCAGGACACATTTTTAAACTTCTATTCTTTCCCTGGCAAAGCCTATTTTTTAATTATCTTTTTCTGTCTCAGTCAATGGCATTTATTCAAAGAAACTCAAAAGTGACAAACAAATAAAAACATCCTCAATATAATTCTTAATTCTTTTTTATTTGCTATCCCCCAAATCAAAATGTATGTCAGTTTACTTTCAAAATATATCCCAGGGATGTCTTTTTCTACCTTTACTGCTACCAGATGTCTCTACTAAATGAGTACTTCAGTGGCATGATCTTGATTCTGCCCTCTCTCTTATAAACCACATAGCAAACTGCTATCAGAATATGGTGCTGAGAAGGGCACCAGGCATGTCACAGTCCCTAGCTGCCTCTTCTACTCTAACTCTACACTCTTGCACAGTATTAGATATGTGAAATTTCACCTTATGTGTGTGATAGAAGACACAAGAGGGTACTCTGTACTGTATGCTGAAAACAATTTCTTCCTTGTCCACTGTTGTAGGGCATAGAAGATTGTTATGTTTGTATATTTATGAGCTTCTAAAAGAGTGCCTTTCTCTCTCCTTTCTGGCTCTGAGATTCAGGTACATCCCAGAATAGAATTAAATATGGCAGCCAGAAGACTTCCTTTGTCAACACTACCTTGACAATGCACAGCCTAGTATAGAGCAAGATTCTTCACACTCTAGAACAGAGTAGTTTGCCAGACCTTCCCTTGGAATGTAGTGCTAGGTGGTTGAAACCAAATATTGGGTAGGATACCTCCCAGTGACTACCATATTCAGGCCTGTCTGTGGCTAGAACCCCTGGTGCAGCATAGAGACATGTGGTCCCAGTCTATAGCACCTCTCCAGCAAAGTGGGGGTGGCTGGAAGAATGTTGAAGGGTGGGTAGAAACTTGCACTACCTGATCACAAGTCTGAGACTTAGAATGAGGCATGTAAGCCTGTCCTAATCTCAAGGAGAAGCTTAAAGGGATGGACTTCTTAAAGATACCTTGAAATTTGTGCTGTACAACATGCTAACTGGAGGTTGAAGACAAATCTAGGTTTGGAGCATTATCTAGTGCTGAAACAACACACCAACAGCTGGTCTGGGCTTAAACAATCATCTTCTGCTGAAATATCAAAAGTTGCTACAAGTTCAGGAAGACTAGCTCATTTAGAATGTCTATAAAGAAAGATACAAACATACACTGATTAGAAAGACTAGAACACTTCGTTCTTAAATTGAATTAGTAGGAGGAAATAGATAGCCAAGATCAGAGAAGAAAAATAAATAAAATGGAGACTAGAAATGCACTTCAAAACAGTAAAGGAATGATAAGTTGTTTCTTTGAAAAAATAAATGGACAACCCTTAGTCAAATGACTAAAAGACTCAAATAAATCATCACAAGGTAATGAAAAAGGAGATGTTTAAACTGATACCACAGAGACTCACAGGATCATTAGAGATTATTATGAACAACTATTCTCCAACGAATTTGATAACCTTAGAGAAATGGACAAATTTCCCAAGGTGTCCCTCCTCACTGAGATCAGATCATGGAGAATAGAACGTCAGGATGGACTAATAACAACCAGTAATATTGAATTAATAATAAAAAATTTATATCAAAGAAGCCCCAAGGTCAGATTATATTAATATGGAGTTCTACCAGACATTAAAAAAAAAGAACTAATACTAGTTCTTTTTAATTATTCTGGAAAAAGAAAGAGAGAGAGAGGGAGAAACATATTCATAAAGCAAGACACAACAACAACAACAACAACAACAACCATAACAACAATAACAATGACAACAACAAAAAAAACCTACTGGCCAATACCCTTGATGAGAATAGATGCAAACGCCTTCAACAAAATACTGGCCAACTATACCCAACAGCACACGAAAAGATTATTAGACACTTTTTAAAAGTTTTTTTGAGACAGGATCTTGCTTCTCAGTGAGTTCAAGCTGGCCCTGAACTCTTTATGTAGCCCAAGGCAGCCTTGAACTCTTGGTACTCCTCCTGCCTCTGCCTCCTGAGTGCTGGGATTACAGGCGTGAACCACCATGCCCAGCACTATGATATGTGGTACTGGGAATCGAACTCGGAACCTTGCATTTGCCAGGCAGATGCATGAACCACAGAGCTAAATTTCCACCCCTGTTAGACATTATTAAGTAGAATTCATTTCAGGTATGTAAGAATGGTTCAATATAAATACATCAATAAATTCATACATCATATCAATAGAAGAGCAAATGTATTTGAAAAAATTCAACCCCTTCATGATAAAAATACTGAACAAATTAGGAATAGGATGAAGACCTAAACATAATAAAGACTATACACAATAAACTAACAGCTGGCGTTATACTGAATGGGGAAGAGTTGAAAGCTTTGTCTGTAAGATCTAGAATAATATAGTACTCATGAAAATTACCCACCTTCAACACTTTTTTTTTTTTAGTTTTTTGATACAATGTCTCCCTTTGTAGTTCAGGCTGGCCCAGAACTCATTACATAGCCTGGAACTCACAGCAACCCTCCTGCCTCTGCCTTCTGAGTGCTGAGATAACAGGCAGAAGCCAGTCCGCCTGGCATTGGTATATCAGAATGTAGTACCAGGGATCGAACATGGCACCTTGTGCTACTTTCCCCACTTTTATTCAACATAGCATTGGAAGTTCTAACTAGAGCAAGCAGGCAAGAAAAGAAATAAAGGGCATCCACACTGTAAAAGAAGTTAAATTATTACTGTTTTCAAATGGCATTGCTTTATATGTAGTAAGCTTGATATTCCTCCCAAAACAAGTGTACCAAAAAAAGTGAATACAGGAAATTTACAGGATCCAAATCAGCAGCAGTGCTATACAATAATAGTAAGTAATCTGAAATAAAATTAAGGAAACAATGTCATTTACAAAAGCTACCAAACACCAAGGGATACATTGAGTCAAAGAAGTGAAAAATAATGTACAATGGAAAAAATTAGCACATTAATAAAATAAATTTGAGAAGACATACACAAAAAATGAGATGACATGTTTATGCATTAGAGAATAAATACTGATAGAGTCATTAAGTGACCTATAGATTCAGTTGAATAGCTATCAAATTATTAACGACATTCTCAGATATAATAAAAGAAATTCAAAAATTTGTATAGAACCACAAAAAACTCAAATAGCCAAAGTGATTTTTAGCAAAACAATCCCCAAAGGCAGGAGACTTTATGGGAGCTCAAAATATACTACAAAGCTGTGGTCATCAAAACACTAAATTACTGCCATAAAAACAGATACATAACAAATAAACCCATGAATCTAAATTAGTCAACTGATTTTAACAAAGGTGCTAAGAACATGGATTGAACAAAGTGGTCTCTTTTTAGACTTTGATTACTAAGAGTCTGGAGTACACAGTGATTAGATAGATTTACTAGGGAACTGGTACATGTACATAATATTTCAATTCCCTTTTCCACTTCCCTTCACCTTTTTATTTTTCCAGAATCAGAATCATTTATTTATCTTATAAAACTTATAAACTTAATTATCATAATACAGCTTGAAACCCAAACTAATAGGCTAAAAGACATATAAAATGTAAGACAATTGTACTAAATCAGGATACACTTTTAGATACATTGTCCATGCTGGATTACAATTCCTTCTCTATTTTTCTTTTTATCTCTCTTACATTTTGTACTTTATATATGTTGAGGTTTTTACATAATAGAAACCATGAGATAGTTAAGCTTGTGTGGGAGGACTTTACAGTCAATGGTGCTATGAAAATTGGGCATCTCTGCAGAACGAGACCAGATGCCCATTTCTTACCACTTAGACACATCAGTTCAAAACAGGTTAGAGATCTGAGTATAAGAAGGAAAAGAATGATTAAAAAAAAACATGAGGGAGAACATTTCAAGACACTGAAGCTGGCAAGGATTTTGTTTTGGACAAGACCTCAAAAGCACAGCAAAATTAGGAAAAAAGGAAAATGAATAGAATTATATTAAGCTAAAATCTGCACAGCCAAAAAAGGAATCATCAAAGTGATAAATTAGAGAGTGTGAGGAAAAACTTGCAAATTATAAACCCGACAAAGGGTCAATATCAAGAATATACGAGGAACTAAGAAAAATCAATGGAAAAAAACTGACTGAAAAAGGACACTAGGTAAAACATACATTTCTTAAAGAGAGCATACAGAGGAGCAGTAAGTATATAAAAATATTCATTGCTAAATAAAGACAAACATACAATCAGACAAAAAGTAAATCAAGATAAAAAGTAAATCAGATAGAAAGTAAATCAAAATCACAATGAAATATTGCCATTCTTCCAAAAGAATGAGTGTTATCAAAAAGACAACAGGCATTCAGGATGATATGGAGAAAGTGTAACTCTTGCAAACTGTTAGTGAGAAAGTAAATTAGAGCAACCATTGTGGAAAAGAGATAGAGGATCCTCAAAACATTACTAGTAGAATAACCTGGAATTCCACCTCTGAGTACATACGTAAAAGAAGTAAAATCAGTATGCCAAAGAGATATCTGTTCTCCCTTACTTATTACAGCACCACTTACAACAGCAAATGAATAACTGATAAATAAGTAAAGACCATTTACATCAATAAGGATTACTCGTTAGCCATAAAAATGAATGAAATCCTTTCATTTGTGGTAACATTGATGGGACTACAAGTCATTACTTCAAGTGCAATAAGGCAGACATAGAAAAATTAGATCTCACTGATAGGTGGAATATAAAGAGTTGATCTCATAGAAGTTGGAAATAGGACGGTACTTACTGGAGGATGGAAGATGAGGGCAAGAAAGGATAGGAAAAATTGATCAGTGGGTACTAAGTTGCAGTTAAATAATAGAAGCTCTGGGGTTCTATGGCATAGTAGGCTGAGTATAACTAGGTACTCTGCATTGTATGTGTCAAAATGCCTCAGGAAAAACTTGGAAAATTTTCACCATAAAGGAATTATTGAAGAGGTAAATATATTTAACTCAAAGCATGGTGTATATCTACATATGTATTACATATAAAATATGTACATACATCTATAGTGTCTATAACAAATATGTTACACTATAAATATGGAAATATCACATAGGATTCAATAACATGTATCACTTTGTATTTTTATGTATCAATTTAAATTAAAAAGTGAGATCTAGGTCATATTTTGGAGAGATTTTGTAGATGCAACTGAAATCCCAAATCAGTAGACCTTCAAGTAGTATTCAAATGTGTCTGATATAATATGCAAGCCCTGTAAAAAAAAAAAAGAAAGAAAGAAAGAAAGCGTTTATCCTGTTGGTTTCAGAAGTGTAAGCCAAAGTTTCACGAATATGAAAGATTCAACACCCTCTTACCAGCTTGGAGACGGAATGGGCCATGCCTTGAGGGATGAGATTGGCCTCCAGGGATCGAGAGCTTTCCTGCTGGATAGCCAGCAAGGCAATGTGAACTCAACGGTACAGCCTCGAAAAATTGAGTTCTGCCCCTGTGAATGAGCCTAGCAGCAGATTTCTCCTCACCGTCTTTGGACAGGACATCAAGCTGGCTTTTCATCCTTGTGATTCCCTACCACAATCCCAGCTATGTGCGGGTCCCACTGAACTGAATCTGTAAAACCATGAGCTACAGAAGTACAGAACATGCAGATATGTAGTACTGTGAGCCAACTGGGCTGTTTTAAGGTGCTAAGTGTGTGGTGAATCGTTATTGAGCATGAGTATACACACGAAAGGATTTGGTCTCTCTTTGCCTCCTGGCTGGAATTTTTATTCCAGTTTGAGGAAGCCAGAAAGGAGGAGGGAAGCCTTTTGTTTTTCTTGGGAACTCTATTTATAACCTCTTCCTTTCATCTTTTTCAAAGCCCCTGTGTGTTTCTTAAGTATTCAGACTTTCAGAGAAAAAAAAATCTAGAAACCTCTGCAGACTATTTCTGATACAAGCTCTCCCTTTTTTTCTGTTTCAAGACACACAGTTCCCACCTACTAACCTTAAGACAGTGAGATCAGAGCTTTCCGCATGTTTCAAAGGGGGAAAGAAAACGAAAAATACGGAGAGGAGAAAACCCTTTGCAAAGCAGTATCTTCATATATTCTTCTACCCCAACATCTTCATCACACTTTTGTGCAGATTTAGACATGGCTAAGAAGTTTTCCAGCAAAGACAGTAGAGGTGGTGTCTGACTTCAGGACAGCCTGGCCTTGTGCATAGTTTCACAGGTCCACCTCTGCTACCTTGGCTAACTGGTATGGGAGGAAGGTCAGCTCTGCCCAAAGGCCGTACCCCAGGCTCCGGCCGGTGGAGTGACATCTCAGGAGGTGCAACTCTGAGGCAGTAGATGAAGCAGGAAAGACAATCAAAGACAGGCTAAACATTCCAGTAATTTCCAGTCAAAAGGAAAAACCATTTCTTGAAAATCTTGGTATCAGAAGCTTGGCACTTACATATCTGGTCCTTACTAATTTAATGAACTGATTTAATGTACTAATTTCATGGACACCCTGGGGTCTGTTGCATCCCCATGGTGGGGCCCTCTGAGAGAGACAGGAGTCCCCTATAATGATCTCTGTTTTTCTCTGAGTCCCTCACTCACTCGCACTCTAGGGAGGAATGAGGAAGTAGCTCAAAGCTATCACCTCAGGTGGAAAATGAGGAAGTCAGGATTGAAGTGATGTGAAGCAAAAGTTTATTTATAGTATAGCAAATAAAAGCTGCCTTAAGAGCAGAGTAGGATGCAAGCCAGGTAGTCCTCAGTGAGCTTTCATTTGTGGTAACATTGATGGGACTACAAGTCATTACTTCAAGTGCAATAAGGCAGACATGGAAAAATAAGATCTCACTGATAGGTGGAATATAAAGAGTTGATCTCATAGAAGTTGAAAATAGGACGGTACTTACTGGAGGATGGAAGATGAGGGCAAGAAAGGATAGGAAAATTTGATCAGTATATTTCAGTATATTATATATCAGTATAATATCAGTATATATCAGTATTATATCAGTATATATCAGTATATCAGTATTATACTGATAAAATATCAGTATATTTCTGAGGTATACTCTTAATTAAGAGAGTAGATTGAAATAGTTAAAAATAACTATTTCACTGGTGTAATCTAGGCCAATCAGGGTACCTTTGTTTCCGGGGGGAAGGAAAGGACAGTGGATTACGGATTCCTCAAGTGCACCGTAAATTCATGTAATAGTTTCATGGAGGAGGTAGTTTCCTCAAGCAGATAGTGCATCATAAGCATAAGATAATTTTACAATCATCAGCAAGGTAGGTTGTGACCTATATCACCTGCTTCTGCCACTCCTATCTGTCCCTACGGGTCTCGGGTTTGACGATGTCCCTGGAAAATGGGGTGTGAAGGGTTGAGTACGTGGGAGTTCTAAAGTAGACCTCGTCTTTTCTTTGCTTGGGAATAAAAATAAATAGAATTAACACTTTCCATTTTTATTTCTTTTTTGACCAGGCAGTGCGCTATGTTGTTTCTGTGCATTATATATTTAATCCCTCATAAGAAAACTTGAAAGGCCAGTAAGTCATTCTTGAACTACAAAGAGTTTCTCATAATCTACTCAGCTCGTATTCTTTGGAAGTCATGGAGTCGGGGCTCACTAGAAAAGGGTCAGAAGCGGAGGTGAGAGGATCAGGTCAACAGAGCTTGCCGTTCACTGCTTCTGTTCTCCACTCTACAGAGCAGGTTTCCTCACATACACATCTCAAAATGACACGGTCTGAGGGTGGGGGATAGGCCAGAAAACTATATGGCTCAGGGGCAGTGAATGGGCATCTAAGAGACTCTGTTTAAACTAGTGCACAACGAATCCAAATTTGATGTGAAATTGTAATTATTCTGATTGCAGTGTCTGCAGAGTAACTTGGACATAGACTTCTTATGTTCTAAATCATTTTGTATTTCTTTGCACTTGGCAAGGCCCCTGAGGGGCTTCAGATCAGCTAACAACTGTTTTAGGCCTCCTTCATATGTAGATGGAAGCATCATTTTCTCTCCTCTCAGTCTACAACTATTTCATTTCAATTAATTCTATGGTCTACATCACATTGTATTAGTGTATGTTGTCACCAAATATTCCTCCCCACTTCTTTTCCAAGATCATAGCAGGTGGGTTTAGCACAGAGTGAGCCTTTTGTAATTGGAAAGAAAAATCAATAAATACATCCATTGTCTTGGCTCTTACAAATAAACCTGGACCTAGAGAGTTCTGAAAGTAGAAGAGTCTCTGTCTTTCTTCTGGTGTTGAAGCCAGTAGGTAAGCCTGGCATGGTGCCTGCGGCAGGGTGAGGTCAAGGATTTTGGTTTTGTATTGCTGTGGATAGTTTTTAATTTTTAATTTTTTTTGGTACTGGGGATTGATGACCTTGCACTTGCAAGGCACGTGCTGGAACTACTGAGCTAAATCCCCAGCCCCTCAACGAGTAAAACTGATGAAATTTTTAATTCCTGCTAGTCTCCTCAGGCTTCCCAAGGAGGCTCTGCTGAAACCATTAAGCAAGAAGTCACTGCCCAGGATCTTCTGTTTTTCTAACTCTTCTTCTAGCCCCATCTGGTTCTTTGTATAACCCCTGGCTAATCTTCCTACTACCTCCCCAGACCCAGTGGGGACTGTTCCTGTGGGATCCCAAGTGATGCTTTCTGCTGAGGTTTAGCTCTATAATTCATGTAAGGAGGTTTTTGTGTCAAGCAAGAGAGATTGTACTTCTGGAAAACCTTGTTGGAGACTTACGATATGTTTTCTCAGAAGCATTGATGAGTAAATTCTAGAATATTGCTAGTCAGAACTATTTTGACAGTGTGAAGAGCATTTCTGGTTGTGGTGGATTGGTTGACATATTTCTATGGGAAAATATATTGCATTCTAAAGGATATCTTGTTTTTGTTTGGATCTAACGTGTCCTCCAAAGACTCATCTGTATAAACAAAGGTGAGGCTTTTGAAAAGTAATTGGATCACAAGGGCTCTAACATCATTGGTGGGTTAAGCTTTCAGAGATTTTCATACTGTACTTTGATTACTGGGAAGTAAAAAGAGATTTAGAGGGTGGGAATTAGATGACAGGTGTGGTGTGATGGTGTGACTTTGGGGACAAAACTTTCTTTGGCCTCTTTCTCCCCTGTCCTTCCTTCCTACTTCCCTTCTCTTTCTCTCACTCTCCCTCTCCTCCTACTTCTCTCTCTCCCTTTCTCCTTCCTTGCTCACAATATTATAGGTAGAAAAGGTAGTTAGACATATGGCAGGAAGACAGACAGGGCAGGTCCTCAGAAAACTCAGGAGAAGGGAGACTGTTATGAAAGGTGAAGGACATCAGCAGAACTCCCAGAAAACAGTGACTGACTGAGACCTCATTCCCCTGAATGACTAAGTCACTGGGAGTCAAGATCTAGATCCACCCCCTCGCTTCCCAGGAATGTAGTAATTGTAAATTCACCAGGGCAAAGGGCCAGGAATTTGGTCCACCTGGGATCAAAAAGACCTTATATGACCTGATTTCTCATTGGACCCCATTTGATAGATTGCTTAAACAACTGTGCGTGTTGTAATTCCTTTGGTTTGCCCATTTCTTTTAAATCTTATTGGAAGCCCCCACTTTACCCATTGGTTAACTGTTAATTTGTCCACCTCCTTGAGTCTTATTGGAAGCCTCTACTTTGAGCCCACCTCACCTCATGATTTAGGCCCATAAATTTCCCCTGGAAAAGGCGACTCTGGGTTACCCACCTTTCCAGGTTCCTCCTTTTGTCTCTCTTAGGCAGAAGCTTTCTTTCTCAATTAAATTTTCCTACTCAAACCTCCATTGGTTGTTCCTAAAATGCATACTTCAATTTTAGAAAACACGAACTCGTGTTTTTAGTGGGGAGCTAGGCCTTGCTCTCCTGTGTCAACATGAGGTGAGCAGCTTTCCTCTGCCATGTCCTTCACTGTGATATCTCTGCCCCTCCATGAGTCCAGAAGCATAACCAAGAGAGCAGGGACTGAAATCTTTAAAACCGTGAGCCAAAAAACAAAAACACAAACAAAAACCCTTTTCTCTTTTAAGTTTTTATTCTCAGGAACTTTGTCACACCGACAGAAGCTGATTAACACATGTGTTAACAATAAACTTTAAATAGTTTGAGAACTATTTGTTACTTAAGTTTACCCCATGAGAAGCTTATTGTTTTCCTCTATCTTGATTTTGAAGTATGTTGTGGTTTCGTGATCAGTATTAATCAACAGTCAAATCACAGGCGATTGGAAAATGAATAATGTGAAGAAGAGAAAAAGTTTTCCTGAAAACACCTTTCCAGAAAGCCAAAAAGCTGCACTTACCCTCAGCAAATCCTCAGAACATTCTGACCTTGGATTCGATTCTTATTTTGGATATTCAGGAAGAAGGAAGTAAGATAGGGTGTCTTGGGGCAGCCCAACTGTGCCAGGGATCGGAAGGTTTCAACAAAGTTACTTCCTCCTCTGACATCTGCACTTTCTTTTCATGCTCTTTTCAAGGTATTATTAGAACAAGTGTAATGGGATCTGAGGAACAGAGATTTTAAATGTATCTCTGTTGAAGCATTTGTTCTTAATACTTCCTGCTTGGTGCTGAATGAAAGATATGTCCATTTCCTTAAATTGATTCAACCTTTTCAAATTTCAAGGTGTTCAGTGAGTTCTGAAGAATGAATTAGACTCACTTCATATTTTCTCAACGTCTTGGTTTCCACTTTTATATCCATCATCTCCTTGACATGTCATTAAACAAATGTCGATAATAATCCTTCCTTCCTTCCTTCCTTCCTTCCTTCCTTCCTTCCTTTCTTTCTTTCTTTCTTTCTTTCTTTCTTTCTTTCTTTCTTTCTTCTCTTCCTTTCTTGTTTCTCTCCCTCTCTCTTTCTCTCTCCTTCCCTCCTTCCTTCCTCTCTCTCTTTTGCTCTCTCAGCAATTAAACTGTCTGCATTGTCCTGAAGGAAAGCTGCTCTCTGTGTAGCACTCTGAAATTTCGAAGGGCAAAACTGCCCTAATGGAAGGAACAGGAACAGTGCTGTCCTAATCTTTATTAGTATTTCAGCAAGGCAAAACTTCCTCTTTACCCGTGAAAGGTAGTCTTTCCCTTTCATTCTCAGATCATAGTTCTTACTTAAGTCTTATCTTGGATAAGTGAAACAAGAAGATCAAAAATAAATAAAAAGCAAAACAAATAAAAGCTCAAACAAGGAAAAAACTCACCAAATCTCTTTTAGTTCTCAGTAAGCTACTCTCTATAAATACATTCCAATTGGAAGAGTTAGGTCAGAAAATTGTTCAATGGATATCAGAAGTTAAAACTCAATAAAAGCTTCTATTAAAAGACAGCCCTGTTCTTAACACGTTTGTTTTCCCCCAGAGATATTTCTCATTACAAAAATGACTCTGAATAAGAGACAATAATTACCAGAATAGATAGTTAATATTTATGATGTTAAATTCTTAATAACCTTTCATCATGGTTAATTATGTAAACCTATTTAAAATTCCAACAAATCTGTACAGAATCATTTCTTAGAGTAATTTATAAAACCACAGACACCATAAATTTCAACAAATTATTCTATGAAATGAAAGTAATTTAAAATTAATATAAATCTAAACAAATTTGATGTCTAGGACTTAAATGGAACATTAATGGACGTTCTTTAGTGCTACTGGTTAAATTATGGATTTGGGATTTTATTATTAACATAAAATAGTTTTACTTACTATTTTGATTCTGAAAGGATTATAAAGACTAAGTGGTATTCTATGGTTGGGATCTACAGTCCTGCCCATGAGCCTGGTCGTGTTGAAGGCTTTTGTGGTCAGCTGCTGAACTGTTTGGGAAGAGACTTTATCATGAGCCTTTGAATTACATCAGGTGTAGAGTACTGAAGTGAGATTATTGCCTGTAGATTTTTTTTTTTTTTTTTTTTTTTTTTTTTTGAGACAGGGTCTTGCTTTGTAGTTCAGGCTGGCCCTGAGCTCAGCCTCAAACTCACATCACAGCAATCCTCATGCTTCTGCCTCCCTAGTGCTGGGATTACAGGCGTGAGCCAACATGCCTGGTATTGTGGTATGTGGTATTGATTGCTGCTGTATTGTATGTGGTTGCCAGGGATTGAACCCAGGTCCTTGTGCTTGCAAGACAGGCACCGGAACCACTGCGCTAAATTCCCGGCCCTGTGATTTCTTTCTTAGCTGGCCCTTTACATATAAGAACTGGATTAAAGAAAAGGATATTTGGTATAGAACAGACACAAGAATCAATGGATTATATCAGGAAATATGAATTCTTAGTTTTAAAAATATTCATACTTTGATAATTTAAAAGATTTCAAAGCTTTCTACTTTTGAATGACAGTGCTTTCTGTCTTCTGCATTCCACTCCAATAGTATTTTTATTTGTAGTGTTCCATGATGAGCATGTAGAATTAATCTTATTTAAAGTTCGTCATGGAGCTGTTAGCCAGAGGTATATATGAGATAGATATGCACAGATAAGGACCTTTGGGACCACAAACCCCAAACCTCTAGGGAAGATTAAAAGATAGTCTACAAGGCCACAAGTCCAAGTAAGATCAAAACATACTGCCTTAAGGAATTTATGCTCTGGTCCTTGCCTCCTCATACTCCTTATTAATTACTTACATTAGGCCTAAAGTCAGCCATGAAGCAGAGCACCTTGTCCTTCTCCTATCCTTCCTGTTTCCCATGTTAATTCCTGAGTAGTGTCCTTCGTTGGTCCTTTATCTATGCTTTCTGATTCTATCAATAAAAATCCACAGAGACTTCAGATAGGGCTGTTTTTACCTATCTTACACCGAGGGGTATCCAGCAAGGAGACAGCCCCTGTGGGCTCTCAGAAGTAAAACTAAAAATGGACTCCAAGTAATTGCTCATCCTTTGTGCTGCACTGTAGTCATGCACCTTGAATTTCTGTGTTAAATCAGTGCTAACTCTGCCTTTGTCTATGAGTGATGACTATGGATCCTCCCAGAGAGCTACTCTGCTGCCTACTGACTAGGACAGGAATGTGTATTCCCTTTTCTAAAGAACTGGGTTTTGTTTGGATATAACATATATCCACTAGTCTGAAGTGATGCAAAATATTTTTAATAAATATTATTTTCATTTATTTCTAAATGTAAAAATAATAGTAAGAAATTTGAAATTTTCAATAAGCATTGACTGATATACTAGGTATCTTCCCCAAAGGGCTAAACACATAATATTACAGGGATAAATGTGTAGCAATGTTGATATTAGCACAATTTATAATTGCTAAATTCTAGAAGCAACCAGTATATCCGTCAACAGATTAATGGATAAAGTTTGGTATTTATAACTCATTCAATACTACTTGACCATCAATAAGGATAAATTTGAGGCATTTGTAGGAAAATTTCTGGAAAATGTGATGTTAAGAGTAGTAAGACACACAAATTTAAATATCATGTGGTGCCATTTGACTAAGGGAAAATCAAAATAAGAAGCAAAACAAAGGGGTTATAGAAGAAAGCAAAGAGGTAGTTCTCTGTTTCAGGATACTGAGGGCAAAGGATTGGGAGAGAAAAGGCAAGAGAAAGATTTAAAATGTGTCAGGTACCAAATACCCACAATTAATGTAAACACTACATGAACTAAAATCATAATCATGAAGAAAATGGGGACAGGAGATTTAGAGACAGAGGGAGGGGAGTATTGGATAAAGGAAAGAAACAGATATATCGTGTACATGACCTACTCCTAAGATGAATGTAAACTGCACATGCAGAGAATGTGTATGTACTAATAAAATTTAAAAAAAAATTCATAGGATTTCTTATCTTACCAGTTTTTTTATGAGTTATTAAGATTCAACCAAATAGAAGACTTTATGGACAAATATATTATGTATAAGCACAAATTTATAAATAACTACATTGTTGGAAAGAGAGAAACAAGAATGAAAACAAGGGGCTAGGAATTTAGCTCAGTGGTTCCGGCACCTGTCTTGCAAGCACAAGGACACAGGTTTGATCCCTGGTAACCACATAACAATATTGGGCATGGAGACTCACGCCCAGCAGCAACCAGTACCACATACCACAGTGCCGGGCGTAGTGGCTCATGCCTGTAATCCCAGCACTCGGGAGGCAGAGGCAGGAGGATTGCTGTGATGTCAGTTTGAGGCTGAGCTCAGGGCCAGCCAGAACCACAAAGCGAGACCCTGTCTCAAAAAAACCTTAAAAAAAAAAAAAGAATGAATAACAACATTCAGTCACCCGACGACTTATCCAAAATTTGGAAAACAAAGTTTGCATCAGAGACCCTAATGGCCACATCCTTCCCGGCCTCTCTCAAAGGCCCTCACACCTCTGTTACTGCTGAGACCATGGCGGCTGGTTTCCAGGGACCTGGGGAGCTCGAAGGAAGCTTGAGGAATATCTGACACAGGTACTGCTCCAGGAGGAGAGGAAGGTTCTGAGGACTTCGGATCAGCTGAGCTTGGAGGAAGTGAGAGCCTGAAGGAGGAAAGGGGACTAAGAAGTGCTTCTACCCAGGGCCCAAAGCATCACTAGAGTGAAAATAAGTCTTCATAGTCTAAACAATCAGTTTCTTCACCAAAAAATTGAATTAGAGATCCCACTTTGTACCCATACGATTTTCTATTTTTCATATGCAACCCATTTCCAGCAGTCACAATAGCGCCCACAGAGTCATATTAGAGTTGGGGGCAGTGAATGCAGCATAACTTTATTGCAAGGGCTCTATTATATATGTCACTGAGAGAAAGAATTAGCCAGGAGCTATATAAACTGGAGTTCTTTATGTAAACATACATTTTTATAGTGTGCTTCAGATAAGAACCATGGGGCATGCAGCAGATTTAGCAAAAGAATAAGGACTTCTGTTACAGTGCTGAGCATGCCAAGAGTGCTGTGGTATCTTCTTTGTGTGGGTATTGTAACTTGGGGCTTTAAAACTTGCAAGGGATCCACATTTGACTGCTACAGGAAGGAGGATGTGGTTAGTTATGCAATCATTCACTGAAGGCAAGTGGCCCTGTGGTACAGGAAAGAGGCCTGGATTTGAAGTCAGAAAGGGAGCATAATTTTATAAGTTCAATGGACCGAAGAAAAGTTTTTAGAGTGAATTTCAGTTTCCTCTTCACACAATGACATTAACAATACCTTTGCCATCTTTCAGAAGTGAGATAACCATGAGATATGAAAATTAAGAAAACATTGAAATATCTATAAAAGTAATTATCTGTAAATGACTATATATGATAACATTAAAATCTAATAAAGTCTGTTTCCAAGTATTATACAAACTCCTCAACATGACACACAGGCCCTGTAGTCCACATAACATTTAAGTTCTGATGAGTCCTAAACCTATGAACTAGTTAACCTCTTTCCTAAGTTCAAAGACTTATCTGAATATTACACAAACCTCAAAAATTATACTTCCAAAAACGTAACTTGTTCATCTCATTTTCTTCCTTAAATAATATCTCACTATTTTTTTACTGTCAATTTTTTTCTTTCCTTTCTTTATTTTTCCCTCCCCACCCTTTCTCTTTTCTTTTTGCACATTTTATTCCTATTTCACATTACCTACCACACATTTTGGTGTTCATTTACACCATTGGTTTTTTACACTAGAGAAAAGATATATTACCTAGACCTCTGTGTCTTATTTATTTCACGTATGAGTATGTCCTCGAGAAAACAAAAGGTTATCTATATAGGGGGGAGGGGGTGTAGGAAGGGCAAGGGAAAAGGGGAAAAATGATGTGTCCGAATTAAGATGTGTCATGTACAGGAAGAAGTTCTCAGTGTTAAATGTGATTATATTATATGTGTGAAATGTACCAATAAAAGCATTGAGAAGAAAAAAAAAAAATGGAAAGACACAGGACGCCTCTGGAAGGGAGAGCATTTGGACACACAGGTCTAGGTCCATTCTTGGTCTTGCAGCTTGCAGCAAACACTTCTGGATAAATTTTTTCTCAAAGAGTAGGTTTAGGTTGTGTAAAAAGGTCTCTAACATCCAAGCCATAGTGAATGCCTTATCCAGTTGATTTCATCACATGGCTATAAAACTTGTTTTGACCAATACAATCTTTATGGAATATCAGACCAGCCTGAACTACAAAGCAAAACCTTACCTCTAAAAAACTAAATAAACAATATACATGTATATACATTACATGTACAATATATGTATATATATATATATACACATACATACACACACACTATATATATATATATATATAGTTTGGATTAAAACTCTTCTTTTCTATGACATGTATAGCAGCATCTATGATCCATGGTTCAAGTAGGAAATCATATATTTAGATATATAAAAGTTAACCTAAAAAGAGAATGTATCTCAGGAGTTTTTCATGATTTAATGACATACTTTCTAATTCTACCCTCAAAATTTTCCAGTGTAATTCATCTTTTGCATGAGCTGTGGCTCAGAAGTTTGAAAAATCAATCAAGTTTTACTCAACTACTTGACATGGATAGAGAATAAATCAAGTTTTCTGGTTTATATGCCAAAGTATCTATGTTGTTTTCAAGTTCAGAATTTTTTAGCATATCATACAGTTTAAATCAACTACAGAAGGTATTCTTTAGTGTCTTCCTATTGATTTTTATTTTGCCACTTTACCTTTGCATATAACGAAAAAATAAACATTTGACAGACAAAATGAGCATAGATTCTAGAACTTGCAAATCATGCATTTACTTTAACTCGATAGTGAGTAAGCTAATCTGGGAATTATCTTACTCTTGTTTTCCACTGAAAATTTTTTCAAATATGTACAAATTAGCAATATGTCCTTGACAATGAAAGCATGGCTGTGTGAAGAAGAAAGAGTCTATATGGTTGATTTAACTGTTGTCCAAGAGTAACACATTGTATTATGTATAATCCTTTCTGTTAAGATCTGCGTGACATTGCCTCAGCTCTCAGAGCCAGGAATGTTAGCTGGAGAGATATCATTCATTCTGAATTGTGACTATAACTGCCTCAGATATTCCTACAGCCATCATCAGTGTCTCATGCTGATTATAGAAGGGGCCTTGGGGAAAAATGCAGGTAGATATGAGTGCACTCCAGCCTTCAGTGAGAGAAGCTCTGTTGTCATCTGTTTTGTAAATTGTTCATCATTCAGTGATTTGATAAGGAAAGGGTTAAATTGCTTCCCTTACATTTGAAACTCTTTGGTGCATCAGTCAAAAGAATGTAGGTTATGGCATTAAGTAGTTTTTTCTTTTGTGGTACTGGAGGTCAAGCTCAGAGTCCTTGTGCTTCCAAGGTAGGCCTGGTTCCACTTGACTAAAGCCCCAGCCCTGGCATTAAATAGTTTTGAGACAAGTTTTCAATGCCATCACTTTCCAGGTGGGTGTAGTTTGCTGTTTGATTCACTCAATCTTAACTTCTTAGTTTCTCTACCTGTAAAGTATGACCATTGATAACACCTGTTATTGCATTGATAACACCTCATATTGTAAGGGGTTTTTTGGTTTTTTTTTTTTTTTTTGAGAGAGGGTCTTGCTTTTTCATTCAGATTGGCCCCAAAGTCACTATGTAGCCCAGGCCAGTCTCGAACTCACAGAAATCCTCCAGTGCTGGGATTACAGGGGTGAGCCACTATGCCTGACATTGTGATATGTGCTTATCAGGGATCAAACTCAGGACCTTGTGCTTACCAGGCAGACACCAAAACCACTGAGCTTAATCCCTGGCCCTGAAAGGTTTTGATAAAATTTAATAAAATGAAAACTTCCCATCACAAGGTTTGCAGTTCATAAATCTTAGCTTCTTCATCTTTATTGTGAAGGTTAGAAATTCCTAGAAGACAGTTTCTGTAGTTTATTTCTCCTTCAGTCGCCATTTCTAGTACACTAGTTCTTAGCCTGTGGGGCCTATTTAGTATCACTCACTAGTGCAGTCCTTATGTCTAGGTGCACTGAACAAAATTCTCAGCCTCCTAATCCCGCTGATCGCTTAAAAACAACTTACTACATCATCAATACTCAACGCTCAACCTATACTCTACAAAACCCCCAACTTTATTAGGCCAAAAATCTTTATACTGCACAATTTACAAATTTAAGATGTAAGATTCAATAGACCCTAGCACCTTGAGAGAATTGTACAACTGCAACTACAACCAAATGTATATAAACTAAACTCTTGGAATACTACTGCTTCTGGTCATTAACAATGTAATATATCACATCCTTATTTTTGTTTTTGCTGCTAAGCGGTTCACATGTAATTCTGGGTTAAACTGCAGTAGATTTCCTGAGATTGGTATCATCTGCTGTTGGTTTCTTATTCCAACTTCACTGTTTGACACTTTTTCCAGTGCTAAAGACCAACCCCAGAATCTGATGCCTATAGGCAATTGCTCAAACAGAGAGACACCCTCTCTCATGACACTATATTTTAAATTTCAAAAAACATTTTTTACTTTATTTCTTCTTAATTTTTCATCGTATTCCAACTTAAAATTAAATCAGGAATATTTAGTGCTCACCTAATTTTAAAGAATAAATATGGCCCTTCGCATTACTCTTTTGATCTGCCAGAGTGGAATTGGGCTTTGAATGCTTCGGTTCAAGGATCTTCTTCTGGAAAACATTTGTTGGTACCCTCAGTTATCAAAATAACCTAGGTACAAGATCTTTTTAGAGAGTTTGTTCAGAACTTGCCTTGAATGTCTTGGTAGAATACCTGTGGACTCCTTTTTGTGTAAAAAGGTCAGATAGCATATAAGTCTATCATTTGAAATTGTGAAATGATTCATTTTCAGGAACTTCTACTAGGAATTCTGAGCTATAGGAAAACCCCCTATGGTTTTAGATTTGAGGAATCAGAGTCAAAGAGTAGATATGAAAAAATAGGAAGGTATCTTGGGAGCATACATGGGTTGAGATCATGACCCGGTGGTTATCAGCCATGTGACTTTGTCTGTGAAGCAAAGCCTCAGACCCCTCACCTATGAAAGTGAGCATGTCAGCTAATGGTTGTATTTGGCTCAAATAATGAGAATGACCATGAGTGAAACACAAAGGGCTTTATATTCTCAGGAAAAAGGAAGTCAAGAGGAAGCAGTGGGTCCATCTTTCTTCCTGGCTTAGCTTCTCTTCCTTAGGACTGCAAAATGACTCCTTTAAGTCCAAACATGGTAAAAAAAAAAAAAAAAAGGAAAAGGTAAAATGAAAGGTGAAGAGGCCAGTTGAATCTTTTTTGGATTAAAATAATGTCGTTTTCCCATAATAGGTGATTACTGAATTCATGTATGAGATTCTACATGTGAAGTATGATACATTAGCATCAAATGCCCTTGCGTGATTTTATTATTTTGCAAAGATTTTTTGCTTTTACTTACTCTATCAGAAATAGCTGATTGATAAAGCACTACAGAGGGCCGCTTAGCTGTGAGATTTAAGTCTCTAGCCACACAGGCTGGAGTAAAATTGTTTCAGTGACCCCATCACCTTCCCATCCACAGCTCACACTGGAAGTAGATGTTTCCTGCCCTCTCTTAGTGCTGAGCTACTTACACCAGGTGATCACAAAGCAACAAAAGAAGAGAAACTCAGGCACCATTTTAAGAGGAAAAACACATCTGAAGCTCTTTACTGCTTCTTGGTTCCTCCAAGAATTTTTTGTGTCACTTTGACACTCCATTTTCTTTCCCTTATTGAGTTTCCTGGTACATTTTAGATATACATTATAATCACATAATGTTTTTGTTTTTTTAGCATCAATTTTTCTTCTTTCTCTTCTTTGTTTACCTCTTCTGTCTCATTTCCTGGGATTCTGGGGAAGAGGACGCAGCCAGAACTCTCATGGTGAACTCCAACCCCCTGTGAATCTCACAGCAAAAGGATTAACAACCAAAAAATAACAAAGCTGGAATCTTGATAAAAAGGCTGAGTCTGGGGTCAACTCTTTCTACTCTGAGCAGTGGCACCCAAAGGCCGAATACTACCGCAGCAGAAGCGAGAGCGGAAGAGCCCATAACCCGAGCTCACCACACTTTTATTTGGTACCAAGCCTTCAACCCATAATCCTAGCATGTATAAAACAAAGCAGTCCCACAGTAACCCCTGTAGTTGAAGATCACATGGGGCAGCGCAGACATCTTTAAATCCCAGTAAATCCCAGTAAGTTTTAAGGCCAATAATCCTGGAGCAGTAATCCTTGTAGTTTAAAATCCCACAGGGCAGGGCAGATGTCCACAGTAATCCCAGTAGTTGATCCCACAGGACAGGACAGACATCCATAAATTCAAGTAAGTCCTAAATCTAAGTAAATAATCCATAGTTTCTGACAATTTCCTCTTGTCCCTTTGAACATCTTCTTCCTATTTTACAATACTTGTTATACATTCAGGACCTCATTGGCACCTTCATTTTCTTATACTAGAGAAATTATATGGTATTTATGCATCTGTTTCCTATTTATTTCACTTATGAGTATGTCCTCAAGGTACATCCATTTAAGTATAAATGTCTCTAATTCATCATTTCTTATCGCTAAATAATACTCCATTTATAAAATTACACAATAATATTCCATTATTTAAAAAAAAAACATATTTTCTTTATCCAGTCTCCCACTGATGGCCATTTGAGTTGTTTCTGAGATTTAGATTACAAACTGTACTGCTATATACATAGGTGGATGCATATTACTGTGGTATGATGTTTTTAATTCTTTCATGTATATACCTAGCAGGAAAGTAGCATGGCCAAATAGGACCTCCAATCCTGGTTTTTGAAGGAATTTCCACATGGATTTCCACAGTGCTTGCACAAGTCTACATTCCTGCCAATAGTAGAGAAGGGTTCCTTTCTTTCTGCAGCCTTACTAGCATTTGTTGCTGGTTGATTTCATGATAGTATCCATTCTTTTTAGAGTGAGATAGAATCTCATGGGAAACGGGAAGGAGACATAACTAGAACCTTTGCATTAATTTCTAGTCTCCTGTGAGTTGATGATACCTGGCAAAATAATTAATAATTAGGCAGAAATGAGGCTTAGAGAAGAAGCTGGGCGTGGGCCTGATCCATGCTTCTCTTCTCTGGGCAGCAAAAGATCCCAGACCCAGCTTGCCACACCTTTTATTCCCTCAGACTCAAACTGCCTTATCTTTCATTCCATACATTCCAAAAGACTGAGGAGGGCAGGCCAAACACTGGCAATAACCCTGGAGAAGTTAAATCATGTAGATGAAGACCCCACAGGGCAAGGCAGACACCAGCAATGGTCCTTGAGAAGTTATGCAGATGCACCGGA